>WNWK01032520.1:0-21838 GCA_009830355.1 Cherax destructor
CCACACAATAACAATTTCTCCATATTTTCCATTGTTTGTGATCTCTGTTTCGTTATCGTATTCACCCCTTTCGCAACATTAGCTTCCGTGATTTCCTTTCTTTTTGCCACAATGGAACTGATGGTTGATGGGTTTTTCTTGTATATCCTGGCGAGCTCGGCAATACGTACACCACTATCATATTTTTCTATTATTTCTTTCTTCAGTTCTATTGTGTTCCTCACTTTCTTTACCAAAGAACTGGCACTAGAGCTTTCTTTGGGCCCATGGTAGCTTATTTAGTAGTCACACACAATAATCAAGGGCCAAAACAATGAATTGTTAATAAATGTTTTGTATAAACTCCTGGGGAGATGTTCACTCAAGCGTAAACAATGCTAGACTGCGTGGCAATGTGCGTGGAGGTGCGTGGTGGCGGGCCTACGGCCTTTGTATGTGCGCGGCACTAGTGGACAGGTCCCATACGATCGGCGAAAACTAAAATAATCGGCGAAAACTGAGCCAAATTTTCCCTGAAAAGTCGGTGAAAACCAAAATCGGCGATAACTGGGACAAGCGAAACCGAGGGATGACTGTATATCACCCCTGCTTTTAACATTTCTGTCATGATCCCGTCAGTTCCAGCTGGTTTACCCCTTTCATTCTACGTAATGCCTCATGCACCTCCCCTAAACTCACATCCTGCTCTTCTTCACTCCTAAACGATGTTATACCTCCCTGGCCAGTGCATGAAATTACCGCCTTCCTTTTTCATTGACATTTAAAAGTTCCTCAAAATATTCCGCCATCTATCCAATACCTCCAGCTCCCCATCTACTAACTCCCTACTATGTTTTTAACTGACAAATCCATTCGTTTCTTAGGCTTTCTTAATTTGTTTATCTCACTCCAAAATTTTTCTTGTTTTCAGCAAAATTTTTGACAGAGCCTCTCCCACTTTTTCATCTGCTCTCCTTTTGCACTCTCTCACCACTCTCTTCACCTTTCTTTTACTCTCCATATGCTCTGCTCTTCTATTAACACTTCTGTTTTGTAAAAACCTCTCATAAGCTACTTTTTTCTCTTTTATCACACCCTTTACTTCTTCATTCCACCACTCACTCCTCTTTCCTCCAGTACCCACCCTCCTATAGCCACAAACTTCTGCCCCACATTCTAATACTGCATTTTTAAAACTATCCCAACTCTCTTCAACCCCCCCCACTACTCATACTTGCACTAGCCCACCATTCTGCGAATAGTTGCTTATATCTCACCCTAACTTCCTCCTCCCTTAGTTTATACACTTTTACCTCTCTCTTACTTGCTGTTGCCATTTTCTTTTTGTCCCATCTACCTTTTACTCTAACTGTAGCTACAACTAAATAATGATCCGATATATCCATTGCCCCTCTATAAACATGTACATCCTGAAGCCTACCCATCAACCTTTTATCCACCAATACATAATCTAACAAACTACTTTCATTACATGCTATATCATACCTTGTATACTTATTTATCCTCTTTTTCATAAAATATGTATTACTTATTACCAAACCTCTTTCTACACATAGCTGAATTAACGGTTCCCCATTTATATTTACCCCTGGCACCCCAAATTTACCTACTACTACCTCCACAACATTTTTACCCACTTTAGCATTGAGATCCCCACCCACAAGTACTCTCTGTACTGTATGTATGCCCCTAAATACTATACTGAAATATTAGCTTTTAATGAAGTATACATCAGTTTTGAACTATAGTATTGGTGCCCCTCTGGCAAGACAGTGATAGAGTGAGTGATGTTGAAAGTGCTTCTGTTTTAGGTCACCATGCCTCGGTGGGAGAAGGCTGTTTTGTTAAAAAATATATTTATTTATGTCATACTTCAATCTAAAAGTATTGTATTTTAATAAATATCAGATAGCTTCAACAAAACCTGCACTTGGGAAATTAATCTTAGATAACATTTTGGTCTGTTCTGGACCATTGTCAGATCACAACTGAATGAGAAAATGTCAGAGAAAGCCAGAAGATAGAATGGGGGCAGGTGGTGGCAGCAGCAGGTAAGTCACCGCTGCCACCGCCAGTAACCAGCAGCAAGTAGCAGTGGCGGCAATCAGCATTGATGAAGAGAAAGTAGCAGCAGTAATGGTTATGAGGAAGTAGCTGCAGTAGTGGTAATGGTAAAATAAGTTGTAGAAGTAAAAGTAGAGTAGTAGCAGTGAAAGAATCAGTAATAATGGTAGTATTATTAATGCAAAAGAACAAGAACAAAGGAGCACTGTAGGAGTGCTACTGGCCCACAGGCATAGGAAAAAACCCCAAGAGACAAAAACCACTCCTAAGTGTAGGTTTTTGGAGAATTGTTCCAGCCACACAGTATTGTGGCTGGAACAGTTTATCAGAGTGATTTTATTAATGTATTTTTTTTTTTTTTTTTTCTAGATGAGAGTATGGGTATTGTGTACAGCAATGGTTCAGGTTCTGTGTACCAGGAGCTGTTAGAATGGCTTACATCAGACTTGGAGGACTTGCAGATTGCTGGAGCTCTTGCCATGGGAAATTTTGCTAGAAGTGGTGAGTGTTGGGCTTGTTTTTCTACTTCATTCTGTGCAAACAATATTCTAGTTACTATCCAAAACATTTTTTCAAACAGCTGAACATAGAAGCTTGCTTTAAAAATTTAGTTCCTTTATTCTTCAACTAATTTATTCATCATTGGTGCATCATACCTGTTACTGGTTTTGAGAGTTGTCTGTCCTCACAGGCCAGCTTGAGGCCAAGCTTCCTTGTTGATTACCTGACCAACAAAACTGTTGCTATTAATGGTTAGCTGCCCCATGGAGCCAACACGGCCTGTTTGATCTGGCTCTTGGTGGAGGTAGTAGTTCAGTAGTTATTACGTATATGTATGAGTATTTTGTTAGCATATGAATACTGGTAAGGTGAGTGGTGCATTGAGGTATCTGTGGAGACAAAAAACGTTATCCATGGAGGCAAAGAAGGGAATGTACGAAAGTATAGTGGTACCAACACTCTTATATGGGTGTGAAGCATGGGTTGCAAATGCTGCAGCGAGGAGGAGGCTGGAGGCAGTGGAGATGTCCTGTCTAAGGGCAATGTGTGGTGTAAATATTATGCAGAAAATTCGGAATGTGGAAATTAGGAGAAGGTGTGGAGTTACTAAAAGTATTTGTCAGAGGGCTGAAGAGGGGTTGTTGAGGTGGTTTGGTCATTTAGAGAGAATGGATCAAAGTAGAATGACTTGGAGAGCGTATAAATCTGTAGGGAAGGAAGGCGGGTAGGGGTCGCCCTAGAAAAGGTTGGAGGGAAGGGGTAAAGGAGGTTTTGTGGGCGAGGGCTTGGACTTCCAGCAAGCATGTGTGAGCGTGTTAGATAGGAGTGAATGGAGACGAATGGTTTTTGGGACATGACGATCTGTTGGAGTGTGAGCAGGGTAACATTGTGTGAAGGGATTCAGGGAAACCAGTTAATTGATTTAGTTGGACTTGAGTCCTGGAAATGGGAAGTACAATGCCTGCACTTTAAAGGAGGGGTCTGAGATAGTGACAGCTGGGAGGGACTTTTCTCAGCTGTAGTATCTGAGCTCCTCTGCAAAGACAGTGATTATGTATGAGTGTGGTGAAAGTGTTGAATGATGATGAAAGTTTTTTCTTTTGGGGATTTTCTTTCTTTTGGGTCACCCTGCCTGGTGGAGACGGCCGACTTGTTGAAAAAAAAAAAAAAAAATGAATACTGGTTTGGTTGTCTGGATTTCCACTGTTTTCAAATTACAATTTGATTTCTTGAAAAGAATTTCCCTTTGTAATGAAGTTATATCTCATTCTCTTATTTTTGCTCTTTACCTTATGTAGTGAAATGCCAGTAGCTGAAAAAGGTACCATTTACATGTGGTGTTATCTTGCTCTAAAATTAATCTGTACTGTTTTACATTATCTTATGTGCCTATACAGATGCTCACTGCATTCAGATGGTAGAAAGTGGAATTGCTGAGAAATTGCTTAAAGTTCTGTCAAGCCACAACTCTGGTGAAGGAGACATTCGACTGCAGCATGCTCTTCTGTCAGCCCTTCGCAATCTCAGTATTGCCAAGGAGAATAAACCAGTACTAGTAAACCAAGTATGTACAGTACAGTATATGGATTCTTTTTATATTATCAGTTTTGTGGTTGTTTTTACCAGTAAATTTAAATTATTTTAATTGTGTATTTTCCTTTCCCTAGTTATTTGTGTACATAATGAATATGTGCATAAAATTTGCCTTCATCATTTTGCCATTGACAGTTTTAACATTTCACTGAAAGCTGTTGCTGTACTATCTTGCAATGCCATAATCAGTTGACTTTGCATTTTCTGAATTTACTGTTTTCTCTTACATCTTTTAGATTTGAACTGTTTTCTTTTTAATTATTTTGTTCCTTATACTGTGTCACTTACATTTTTTATACTTTGTCATTTATTGTATGTATTGTTGAATCATTCATCACAATTCCCACACATCTGGTTTCTCAGTGCATATAAGAAGTAAATTGATTCAAACATCAATTTATACCACCCATATACAGTGGACCCCCGGAAATTGGACATAATTCGTTCCAGAATGCTGTTCTAGTGCCTTACACACATTTGTTCCCATAAGGACAAATGTAAATTAGATTAGTCCATTTCAGATCCCCAAAAATACACTTACAAAAGCACTTACAAAAATACACTTAGTACATAATTGTTCAAGTTGGAGCAGTGATTTCCGGGGTCCACTGTACAGTGGACCCCGAGTTTCGTAAACCCTGGAAATCGTACAATATGTAAGTATAATATTGTCAGTGCTTGTGGAAGTGTATTTTTGGGGGTCTGAAATAGACTAACCTACGTGACATTTTTCCTTAAGGGAGTAAATTCGATCGGTAGTGGCGCTTGAGCAGACTTCAGGAGTGAAGTTTTTACAAAACTCGGGGGTCAACTGTACATATGTTACAAGTTGTTTCTTAAAAAATATATATACAGTGGAACCCTGGTTTACGTACTGCTCCAAACTCGAACAATTATGTAAGTGTATTTTTGTAAGTGTATTTTTGGGGGTATAAAAGGACTAATCTAATTTACATTATTCCTTATGGGAACAAATTCATTTGGTAACGGCACTTGAACAGCATTCTGAAACGAATTAATAATGTAAACCGGGGGTCCACTGTACAGTCATCCCTCGGTTTTCCTTCCATAAGGAATTTAGGTACCAAGTCCTTATCCGGGGTCACTTCCCTGCATGCCTGCTACACTCCCTCCCTGCCTGCTACACCCTCCCTGCCTCACCTCCTGCCTGCTACACTCCCTCCCTGCCTGCTACACTCCCTCCCCTGCTCCTCTCCCTGCTACACTCCCCTCCCTGCCTGCTACACTCCCTCCCTGCCTGCTACACTCCCTAACTGCCTGCTACACTCCCTGCATACCTGCTACACTCCTGCATACCTGTTACACTCCTGCATACATGCTACAATCCCTGCATTCATGCTACACTCCCTGCATACCTGTTACACTCCCTGCATACATGCTACACTCCCTGCATACATGCTACACTCCCTGCATACATGCTTACACTCCCTGCATACATGCTACACTCCCTGCATACATGCTACACTCCCTGCATACATGCTACACTCCCTGCATACATGCTACACTCCCTGCATACATGCTACACTCCCCGCATACATGCTACACTCCCTGCATACATGCTACACTCCCTGCATACATGCTACACTCCCTGCATACATGCTACACTCCCTGCATACATGCTACACTCCCTGCATACATGCTACACTCCATGCATACATGCTACACTCCCTGCATACATGCTACACTCCCTGCATACATGCTACACTCCCTGCATACATGCTACACTCCCTGCATAACTCATGCTACACTCCCTGCATACATGCTACACTCCTGCATACATGCTACACTCCTGCATACATGCTACACTCCTGCATAGATGTTACATCCCTGCATACCTGCTATACTCCCTGCATATATGCTACACTCCTTGCATACATGCTACACCCCCTGCATACATGCTACACTCCCTACATATATGCTACACTCCCTGCATACCTGCTACACTCCCTCCCTGCCTGCTACACTCCCTCCATGCCTGCTACACTCCTCCCTGCCTGCTACACTCCCTCCCTGCCTGCTACACTCCCTCCCTGCCTGCTACACTCCCTCCCCTGCCTGCTACACTCCCTCCCTTCCTGCTACACTCCCTCCCTGCCTGCTACACTCCCTCCCTGCCTGCTACACTCCCTCCCTGCCTGCTACACTCCCTCCCTGCCTGCTACACTCCCTCCCTGCCTGCTACACTCCCTCCCTGCCTGCTACACTCCCTCCCTGCCTGCTACACTCCCTCCTGCCTGCTACACTCCCTCCCTGCCTGTTACACTCCCTGCTCCTGCTACACCCCTGCATACCTGTTACACTCCCTGCATACCTGCTACACTCCCTGCATACCTGTTACACTCCCTGCATACCTGCTACACTCCCTGCATACATGCTACACTCCCTGCATACATGCTACACTCCCTGCATACATGCTACACTCCCTGCATACATGCTACACTCCCTGCATACATGCTGCACTCACTGCATACCTGCTACACTCCCTGCATACCTGCTACACTCCCTGCATACCTGTTACACTCCCTGCATACATGCTACACTCCCTGCATACATGTTACACTCCCTGCATACCTGCTACATTCCCTGCATACATGCTACAATCCCTGCATTCATGCTACACTCTTGCATACCTGTTACACTCCCTGCATACATGCTACACTCCTGCATACATGCTACACTCCCTGCATACATGCTACACTCCCTGCATACATGCTACACTCCCTGCATACATGCTACACTCCCTGCATACATGCTACACTCCCTGCATACATGCTACACTCCCTGCATACATGCTACACTCCCTGCATACATGCTACACTCCCTGCATACATGCTACACTCCCTGCATACATGCTACACTCCTGCATCTGCTACTCCACATGCTACACTCCCTGCATACATGCTACACTCCCTGCATACCGCTACCTCCTGCATACCCGCTACACTCCCTGCATACCCGCTACACTCCCTGCATACCTGTTACACTCCCTGCATACATGCTACACTCCCTGCATACATGCTACCTCCCTGCATACATGCTACACTCCCTGCATGCATGCTACACTCCTGCATGCATGCTACACTCTTAAACTCCATCGTGTTTCTCACTTTCTTTACCAAAGGACTGGCACTAGGAGCTTTCTTTGGGCCCATGGTAGCTTATTTAGTAGTCACACACAATAATCAAGGGCCAAAAACAATGAATTGTTAATAAATGTTTTGTATGAACTCCTGGGGTGATGTTCACTCAAGCATAAACAATGCTGGACTGCGTGACAATGTGCGTGTGAGGTGTGTGGGTGGCGGGCCTACGGCCTTTGTATGTGCGCGGCACTGGTGTACAGGTTCCATACCATCGGCGAAAACTGAGACAATTTTTCCACGAAAAAAGTGATCGAAAACCAAAATCGGGGAAAACTGAGACAATCGAAAACCAAGGGATGACTGTATATTTATTTAACAGTGCAATGTATAATACTTTACCTATATAGTTTTATGCAGTACAGGTCGGCCATCACTAATCCGGCACTCAGTTATCCGGTTCCATCAGTAATCCGGCACTAATTTCGGCTAGCATAATTTCAAATTTCATCATTATACTGACTCAAATTTCATCATTATACTGATTCTGAAATTGTGCAGATAGTTGTAAATCCACAGCAGCAAGCCAGTGGAGGAGAAAGCAGTGATGAAAATGAGTCTCTGTTGATAGGTTAATTAATTGTATTCTAACCTAACCACTCTGTAATCCGGCAGACTCACTAATCCGGCACACTACAGGTCCCAATGATGCCAGATTAGTGATGGCCGACCTGTACTTGTAACACCAAGTATGTATAGGTTAGCATTCTGCATGTCATGGCTTGGTAATAAATATTGTCTCTAAGAAGCACATGATGAGTGGTGGCATATGGTAGGTGATGATGCAGGCAATAACTATAACCCCTTTTATTGAATAACCTCTCCCTAATTCATACCCTCAGTATTGTGAAGCTGTGGTCGAGAGGATTATTTTCAGTGGGGTTCACATACACTACTGTACCTCCATTTCTAATTTTTATGAAATAAGAAGGCTTTTGCCCAGGAAAAGAAAATTGAGCATTGCAAGAAAATGTATTACAATAATAAAAGCATTATATTAAATTATTAATAAAATTAATTAGTGGAAATGGAGGCAAATGGTTTTTGGGACTTGATGAGCTGTTGGAGTGTGAGCAAGGTACCATTTGTGAAGAAATTCAGGAAAACTCAAGTCCTGGAGGTGGGAAATACAGTGCCTGCACTCTAAAGGAGGAGTGGGGATACTGGCAGTCTGGAAGGACATCTGAATTGTAGTATCGGCATGCCTTGGTGGGAGACGGCTAGTGTGTTTAAAAGAAATTAGCACATATCTTTAATATTTTAATTTTTTCAGGGTGCTCTTGATGTCCTTCTTCCAATGGCAACTGCAATTGAGACTTTCCCAGTTGTTTTTAAACTTTTAGCAACACTTCGTATGATCATTGATGGACAAACAGAAGCTGCTGTTAAGGTGAGAAATTTAAAGTAAATACAGTGGACCCCCGGAAATCGAACATTCTTCATTCCAGAATTCTGTTCAAGTGATGTTACCAAACGAATTTATTTCCATAAAGAATGATGTAAATTAAATTAGTCCGTTTCAGACCCCCAAAAATACACCTATAAAAGCACTTACATAAAAGGGCGAGTTGGGAGTGTTCGATTTCCGAGGGTCCACTGTATTGTGATGTCAGCTCACTTCTGGCAGACAGCAATTGAATGAATGAAGGTGAAGGTATTTTCTTCTTTGGGTCACCCTGCCTTGGTAGGAGACAGCCATTAACCCTTTCAGGGTCTAAGCCGTAGATCTACGCATTGTCCACAGGGTCCAAACCGTAGATCTATGCCATGAGCTCAGCTCACTCAGATAAGCTGTGATCGGTAAATTTGGGCCTAGATATGAGAGAATGCATCTATGTGGTAAGTGTGCACCATATAAAGTAAATCCTGAAGCACGCAATGTATAATGAGAGAGAAAAAACTGCAACTGTGTTTTTTTATTAAAACAGCAACTGTGGTGTATTTTCATGTGGTTTTTACGGTTGTATTCACGGTTTCTTGGTCTCATTTGATAGAATGGAATATATATTACAGAAATAGAGATGATTTTGATTGGTTTTAGTACTGAAAATAGCTTCTAATTGAACTCAAAGTAGCAGAAATGTTTGATTTTTGCTGATTTTCAAGAGTAAACAGATCACATCACGCGACCAATACACGTCAACTGGTGGGTCTAATATACATTTACAAATGTACTGATAGTGTTTATACAATTATTACAATATTGCATAAGAGTAATTCATCTATTTTTTGGTGGGAATAAAAATTCTTTATGTAAATAAAAAATAAAAATGGAATTCATCTGTAAAGCCTGAAAATGTAACTAAGAAACAGAGGAAATGTTATTTTAGTGCCAGGAATACCTGCATTGTTTATTCTGGATGCTGTTTTGAAATTGGAATATTTTGAACTTTGTGTGAAATTGGCAAAATTATCAATTTCTGATCACTTTATTGGCTACTTGAAAAAGTTGATTGGGCAGTTTCTTGTGCTCAATCAATAAAATGGAAGTAATACTAACGAAATAGCTAAGAATTTGGTCAACTGGAATAATGTAATTGGCCTAAAATAGGAGTCAAAGTTGGCAAAATCACCAAAATGTAAATATCACTGACACTGATATTTGCAATAGTGTAATTTCGTCAGTTTTCCACCAAATTTCGTACTTTTTGTTTTATTACCTTGAGAAAAAGATTCTCTACCATTTCATAAGAATTTTTTTTTTTTTTTTTTTTTTTTAAATTCTTGGACCCTGTGGACAATGTGTAGATCTACGGCTTGGACCCTGAAAGGGTTAAGGTAAAAAAAATAATAATTCTATTACATATATGACAAGTAGGAAGGATCAGTTGTATTAAATGGGAGGAGAGGAGAAAAGGGGTGAGCTTATTATGGTGGGAAGGGGAAAATGAGAGTCAAACCATATCTGATTATTATTAAAATAATCATATAAAGCTGTTTTTTTTTTTCTTTTTAGGTTGGTAGCAATAGTGAAGCAGTAGGTAGGTTAGTTGTGTGGTGCGGCACTACCGATCACCCTGGTGTTCAGGGAGAATCTAGCAGACTTCTGGCATGGATCATCAAAAACTGTGGTGGGGACTCCTCAGTCATCACATCACTAGTATCTGCTGGCTGTGTTGCTCCTTTGGTCCTCATGTTGGGATCAGAGCATGCTGTTATGGTTAATGAAGCTGCCCTAGCTCTTGTGCTCGTATTTGGAACAGTAGTCACTGGAAATGTTGTTGAGAAGACCAAATTAGCTGAAGTGGCTACATTTGTGCTGAAGAATCCATATTTGCCACCTGAAATCATGTCCAATGTGCTGTCAATGATGATAGCTTTGTCTGCTAATGGTATGTTGCTAATTATTAATTTTTAATTTTTTTCAAGACTATTTAGAAAAAATTAGATTACCAAAAGTGAGAAGCAATTATCTGACCATCCTGGTTTATTTTTTAATATTTTTGAGAATACATTTAACTATCCTTTTTTTTTTTTTCCTTATACTGTGCAATATTCCATTTCTGCCTAACCCCTTTCATTGTACTCGTGCTGTTTTTTTTTTTTTTGTCAATGACTAACATATATCTGTTGTTTACCACCTTATTCATTATTAAAGCAGGCATTATCTTGTTATGGTGGTCTGTAATCTTTCTATTAATTTGTAGATTTTTGTTTTTTAACTTCAGTTTCTCTTGACAGGTGTTTTACAATATATCTTATTAGCAGGACCATTTTTCCCTATACGTATATATTTCATGGTTCACTTGAAAGGGAGCAAAGGTAATTTGAAGTTTGAGAGATATAGCACATCATGTTTATGTCAGGGTGGTCCATTCATTGGCCCATGATACTATTTTGTATGGCCCACAGACCACAGAGAGCTACAAAGACTGTTGAACCAATGACATGTTCAATGTGTTCCTTAAACTCCATTGATTAACATTAATCATACCAATCCCACAATTTGGAAATGAGAACTGGATGATGTTTTGATCTATCTCAGTAACTTAGTGATTAGTGTACAGTGGTCCCCCGCCTAACGAGCAAAATTCATTCCAGAAGCCTGCTCAAGTGCCATTACCGAACGAATTTACTTCCTTAAGAAATAATATCATGTAGGTTAGTCTATTTCAGACCCCCAAAAATACACTTCCACAAGCACTTACAATATTATACTTACATAATTGTACGATTTCCGGGGTGCTCGTTAGGCGGTGGACCACTGTATTTTTTAATAGATCTGTATACTTTATCTGAATAATAGATTAGAAGTATTTGATTAGAAAATAATATTGTATTACTCTAAATATTTTCAGAGACTGCCTTGGAGTCTGTCAAAACTGATGACCTTCGAACAGCTGTTAGTGAGCTCACCAGTCATAACAATGAGCAGGTCAAGAACCTGGCAGGGGCACTTAAAGAAAAGCTGTAATTCGAGATAGCATATCTTTATGCTTTTCTTAGCTCTGTGTATCTTTGAAATTGAGCAACATATTTTTGAGCTGAGTGAACACAGGAATTATTATAGAAAGTTGTTTGCCTTATATTGATACTGTTATGGAGGCTGCTGGAATCTGACCTTAAGAAAAGCAGTTTTATATGAAGTTGTCTAGGGTTGGTTTATACAGAAATGTAATTATCCTAGATTCCTACTGTCAGATGTTATGTGAAAAATTTTCACTTTAACCAAAAACACTGACTTCATGTTGATAATTATGAGATTTATGGTAAACTAACCCTTGATAATTAAGGATCGTTATAACAGGGTTATAAGATAATCAAGATTTTTGTTCCTTTGCACTGGTGGCTGCAGCTTTTAAGTAATATGGTAGAGAGAATGGTACAAGTGGCTAATCAGGAAATAGACTGCAGATTCCTACAATTCAACATTAGAACAGAATTGTGTATATATCACTGATAATTGAGAGGATATCATGACCTTTAATGTGATAAGATTTTTATTGTTAAATATGCAGCTTGTTACATAAAAAAATTAGTAAATTGTTTTTAGAAACAAGGCTTATACCTAATCAAAATACTCATAATGCCACTGTCTTATTCTAATATTCGGACTACCCTTGTATACTAATTAAAGTTACATTTTATGAAAAGTTATTTTTAAGTTGTATTTGCAAGGTTGTCATTTGTACATTTATGATTTTGTTTTTCATGAACTACATGAAATTGTATTGTAATGGACAAGTACAGTTGTGATATCTTAGCTTTATAATGTGAAGTGTAAATTAAGCTTTAAAATTGGAGGTAAAACTCAAAACTATAGATCTTATTCAGAATATTATCTTCATGACTTCTGGAGTTAAACTTCTTTTACTTTGATTAAGTTATAGTTAAAAAGTTAAATCAGTAGTTAGGTGATTAGCACATATGGCTAGGAGTGTACATCTTTGATAAACTTCCTTAACTTTTAAAGGAAGTATTGTAAAGTATCCATTCTCAGTGCAGTGTCCTTTAATTGTTATTTAATGTGGACTTGGTTGTTTAAACTTTATACACAGTGATCTGGTCTATGGATACAGGCATGCTGCTAACAATATTAAAGAAAATACAAGCGTAGCGCAAGCTTTTATTGTAACACCATTTTGTACTATGTAGAGTTGTAGTAAGTCAGTGACTTGATAAGGCTCTACACAAAAGCTTGCTCTGCACCTGTGTTGGTCCATAATGTTTAACTTGGTAGGAAAACGGCAAAGCAATCTTCAGGTATAAGTAAAGAGTTACTAAAGAATTCTTAAATGTCTGTTCTATTGTGACATGTATTTTTGTGAATTTTCTTGTCATCCATTTAGTTTTATGTATACTAATTAAAGGTGAAATTATGAACTAAAAATATAGCCAATTTTCCTTAAGATAGAGGAATATAAAGACTTGACCTGTATGTGGAATCTGTTATATTTAAACATCGTGCAGATGTTGAAAACCCTGAGACTGTTTTATATGGTTAACTTGTGTTCAAGTGTTCAGAGTATGTACTGTATGTTGGTCAGGTAGTTGTGTTCGTTGTTCATGATTGACATAAGCTTGCTCACAAGTAAATATATTAACACCACATTAAATGTTTCCACATATTTATACAAGGAAAGATTGTGATACAGTACTCTTTTATAAACTTTAATTAAACTTCTATCATAGTTATGTGGTATCACATGGAAAGTACTGCAATTATACCGTAGTCTTGTGTTATTGGATATAAAAAAATCCACTAAATACTGGTACCTTTCTTGAACCAGGTTTAGCACTTAGTATGATTATTATTATTATTATTGTTTTCTTGAGGAAAGTCACCCTGAGTATGGAAATTCTCATATCTCCTGTAGGGTTGATATGTATAGATTTAAACTTTTGAGCCATCCAAGATATTTTAATTGTGTTCATAAAAGTAAAGCATATGTTTCACAAGGAAAAGCAACTACAGTAACTTCTTTTTGAATAGATTTATGTCTTGGCCTCTGAATAACACCTTTATAATTATCAGGGTTGAACATAATCAGGCTCTGATTATGTGCAACTCTGAACTAATCAATAACATAATCAGTGGAGTACTGTGGTGGCCTGGGTGAGTCAGGGCTTCAAAGGCAGTGACCCCTGGAACCATCACCAAGTAAACACTGCACTAAGTGCATATAAATTGGTGCAATATGATGAAGAAGGGGGGGGAGGTGAAGGAGTGGGAAGTTAAAATTGTGGAATGGGGTCCCCCCAAAAAAAAATCAGTGCTAATATAGTAAAATAAGTTTCTTGTTTATAGAAAAATTACTTTTAGTTTTTTATTTCTGTCATTTTCTCAAAATTGGGAAGCTGATAAAGTGTATGATGGTACATTGCAATTCAAATCTAGGTGACAAGTGAAAAACAAAATTGTAGACTGTGTTGAAGAAAATAAACCACTATTATTGTCAGGTACAGTATATCCCCATAAGATAAGCTGTCTTCCTAAAGCATTGGGTAGTTATATATTAATGCTGCTTTTTAATATATAATAACTTAGTTATTCCACCCAATATGAAATTATTATAGAGAATAGAAGAATATACATGGGCATTAAAGTTTGTTTATATTTTGGAGAACTAGTCAGTACTCAAACATTATTAATTTCTTAAGGCCACTGGTTGCCAACAAGTTATACAAACTGTCATAGAATTTTGTGAAGTCTCTGACAATAGTCATCTTGGGTGTACTGCGAGATCAGTTCTTTTAAGAAAATAGTGAAGAAATACAGGAAAGAATACCAAGAGTTTGTTTAGGGATGGGGAATTTTTTTTTTTTTTTTTTATAAACTAGCATGTGTAAGTTTCAGGAGAATGTGTTGCAAATACAGTATTTTAATCATATTTAACATTTTCATTAAATTTTATGTTTAGATCCTTATTACTGTATCATGCTCTATTAATGAAACCCTTCATCATAGTATTTTGAAAGTTTTTATTTGATTTGACCATGTACAGAAGAGGAATTTTTTGGACAGTCAGTTTGAAGGGTGTTTGCATTCACTTCCTATTAAGGCTTGGAATACTTATAGGTAATGGCAAAATTTTTTAACTTGTTACCCCATCTGAGAAGAGATGCTTTGCTTTCTGTAGCTGTGTTAGATTTTTTATACCGTTTACAAAGGTAATGTTTAATTGTTCTAAATATAACTCGTCTGTTATAGCTTTCACAAATACACGTTTCATCTATATGTACTATATACAGTATGCAAGTTCCTTTTTTAATCTAGAGTTGATTAAAAGTAGTTTCAGGTTCCATATCTTTTTGTCATAAACCTTCACGTTTTACACACTGATATAGAGAGCTGTATGTAACTTAAAGAAGTTCTTGTCTGTGTTTCTTTTAAGAGTTGGATGGTATTAATGACAATAAAAAGGAACCAGATAACTTGGGACCCACAGTAAAAAAAATAATAGTATAGGTAATACTGTACAGTGATTGTGATACAGTGTATACAACTGCTTGGGACCAATATGAAATGTCATTTCTAGAATTACTAATCCTAGGACATAACACACCGGACAACACAGGTTCCTAGTTCATTACTATATATTTTAGTTACCCGGTATGCAATTGTCTGTTGAAGTTCAGTATTATCTAGTTTTTTATTGTATCTGGACACTCCATTTTTTATTAGTGTGAAATTAAACAAATTTATTAATGGTTTAATGTTGCCATAAAATTTGAAACTAGCATCAGAGTGTTCATTGTATTTAAATCAGATGGCTACAAAATGTGGCAGATATATGTTTCAAGTTTCATCCTCTGCTCAAGGTGTGACCCAACATATTCAACTGAATTGTGAAGGAAAAGGGAGATTTGGTTTATAAAGCATGTAGTTGGTGGTTTTTGTAGTTTATTTTGTTATAATTTTTTATTATTTGTTTAAACACATACTTAGGCTTTATATTCCTTCATGCAGACTGTGTATTTGTTTGCACAAATATTTACTTGCTCATTTGCATGTAAATTCATGATGATATTCCTTCAAATATGCCTACTTGCACAACACATGCAAGTAGTCATACATTTGCACATGTATCAAATACTAATAGTGACTCCGAAGTTGGTATTTTGAAAAGATTCACACTTACAGTATTGTATGTGGTGTTTTATATTTGGCTATTAAGGAGTGGTTTTAGTATATATCTAAAAAAAATAATTATTATTCGAGGAGTCATAAATAATTCATATTTTTTGGTAGGCAAATACTAGGTAAATGCTACTTATGGAAGCTGAAACACTGATCATGGTTTTACTCTATAAAAATTGCTTACATTTCAGGTGCTCTTGAGTTGTGGACATGCTCAGTGACTTAATTGGCAGCAAATATTTTTGCATGTGCAGCTTGCCTTTAAGTAAGAGAATTCATTTGTGTTTAAATAAGTAAACTATCTTACATTTACATGGCATAGTGGTATTTTGAATTTTATTTTTTGCTTTTGAGTATTATTTATTTAACAAACAATAACTTTTCATCTTAATTTTCTATAAGTTAAAAGTTTTATGTTTGTTATGAATAGCTTTATAGATAGGTTTGTAAGAGCTTCCAATTTCTTGAGATTTAAGAAAGGAGATCAGATATAATTTTTAAAGGGGTATACAGTACTGTACTTTAATGTAATGTGTATATTTAATAACAAATTTCTTAGCAGCATGAACAGGGAGAACAAGAGGCTACAGTTGTAAACTACAAAAAAGGGCCAAAGGACATTAGAACCCTTAAAGGGAGGTTATCTTGATAAGGGTTACATCCAAGAAAATCTTGCAAACGGTAAGACATTACTGAATGGGAAATAGGTGATCAGGGACTGTTGGTTGCAAAAGACCCATATTTAAAAGTTATTATGGGCCACAATAAATATTTTATGAAGGAACTGGATTTATCCTCCCTTTCCATGGATCGAATCTGAATGCCTCCCACTACATGACCCATATGGATTTACACTTCCCTAATTAAAATATGCAACAAAACTTTGAGGAATGAATTGACATACAGTTTGGGTATAGTATTTTATGCACTGCGAGAATTGTATGCAATTCTTGTAGTACTTATCCGTATTGCATCTATGCCTGTGTCGCCATTTGTGGTAGTAGTTTCAGACTCCTTTAGTGCTTTGCAGGCTATAAAAAAAATTTGATTCACCTCATCTCCTGGTTCTTGTTGGGTCCCCGGTCATGTTGACATACAGGGCAATGAACAGGCGGACACTGCTGCGCAGTCAACAGTACATTACCTCCCAGTTTCATATAGAGGTGTTCCATTCACAGACTATTTTGCTGTAATTTCTAACCACCTTCGCAACTGTTGGCAACAACGTTGGTCTGATCTGATATATAACAAATTACAGTGGACCCTCAGTTTTCATTGAAAATTCATTCCAGAATGCTGTTTGAGTGCCATTACCGAACGAATTTGTTCCCAAAAGGACAAATGTAAATTAGATTAGTCGTTTCAGAACCCCAAAAATACACTTACAAAAATACATTTACATAATTGTTCGAGTTTGGAGGTGAATGAAAGCCAAGGGTTCACTGTACATTCTATTAAACCAATTGTATAGGTTTCTGGCCATCTGCCTGTCATCAATGCTGTGGTTGGGAGACTACACTTTCCTATCTTTGCATCGGACATTTGTCTTACTCAGGTATCTCATGGAGAGGTGCCTTGTTCCACTCTGTGAGAATTGTCAGGTTCCAGTTTCTGTTAGCCATAGTATTCTATTGGACTGTCCGGAAGTCTATCAGTGAGCATGCAGAATTTACCCCCAATGTCATCACCGCTCTTATGCCCTTACTTTATCTTCCCTCCTTGCTGACGGACCCACCTTTGACTCAGACTCTCGTTGACTTTTTAACAGCAACTGATTTACTGCATAAACTTTGATGATACTACCTCTAGCACTCCTCACAGCCTTTTCTACCTCTCCCACTTGATACCCAATATCCCTGCACTATCCCCTTCCCCGCTGTACTGTATGACCCTTGTAGGTTTAGCGCTTTGTTTTTATTATAATAATTATGCACTGCGAATAGAGACAAAGATGAAATTTGAAGGGGAGGAGGGCAAGCAGGAAGCCTTCAGAATCTCCGCCTTAAAGTGTTGTAGTTTGAGCTTGAAGGAGTGTGTAGTCCTTGGTGAGTTTGTGCAGCATTCTGTAAGTGTAGTGGCAGACCTGCCTTAAAAATGTGATAATCTCTAAAGCTGGTTGGATTTTATCTGTAATTTTTTTATGAGCAACATTTTTGGGAACAGTCAGTCTGCAAGTACAGTACTGTATATTTAAATTTGAAACTGATCCATTAACAACTCCTATCTGTATTGCCCTTGCTGTAATTTCTGTAATATGGGAATGGTCTTTGTTATTGTCATTATTGAGGATTGGTGTGATGGTGCCTGAGAGTGGCCGTGGTGATTCCTTAAACAGTGAATATGGTTATTAAGGTGTTGACTTAGAGAATATGAGTATTGTGCATCTGCTTAGTAGCATGCTGATGTCTCAGATAGACCACTATAGAGTTGAAATGGTCCCTACATCTATAGTTTTCACAGTACTTCATTCATGACTGGCTCTATACAAAGAGACAATACCAGAAAGCTGCTGATTGTTCCCTCCATTATTTAAATACTATTATTTATTAGCTCTCCACAACATCAAAAACTAAAACAGCCCAAGTTGCTCCATAACCACATAAAGAAAATAACTGTTAAGTGCTCAGTGAGAAAATTGCATATGATTTTGTAATGTGCTGAAATTCATATCCATTGGATTCCAGTGGATATGAATTTCAGATTCATTTTGCTACCCTTTACAACCATATTCTTATCATTATTGCCTTTGTTCTCACTTGACTTCAGCATTTTATCAGTGTTTTCATTTGTCAATTTGTCTTCATGTGATACATTCCATTTACTCACATCTGCCTTCTCCATGTCCTCAAAACTTCCACCAAACTTCTGCATCATCCTCACTAACTTCCTTGTCAGTGTTTGAGAAACTACTAAGCTCATTGGCTACCTCTGACTACAACTTCCAATATGTGTTAACCAACTCCGTCACCTTGTCAGTTGCCTCCTTTGATGTTTTTGATACAGTGCATAATTCAGTCAAACTTACAACACCTGTTAATTTTGTGTTTCATGGATCAACATTAATCATATTTAGAATGTAGCAGAAATTGAAATTTGATATCTTAAAAGCATCAATTATCCTTTCGTCTAAGATCTACAATGGAATGTCGTGTTGAGAGGCATAAATTTGACCCTAACTTTGGAGTACTCGTTTTGTAAGTTATCTGAGTGAATGAGGTTGGATCCTCTGTTCACTAATTGTGACCAAGTTTCTGACCAGTCAAGCTTTTGCTATGAATTATTCACTTCACAAGATAGAAGTCAAATGTCAAAGTAGAACGAATATACACTGTATATTGCATAATCTTTGCAATTATTCTATTCTGAGGTTGGTTCTCCATCCAAATGTTTCAAGCTTTGTAAACTTTTTTAAATGACGATCACATCTTACACATGGCATTTTTGCAACTAAAGATCGTGCTGAAAAGATAATAGAAAATTTTTCTTCACAAATAAAATCATGGACTACCGTCCTCTCAATATCCATATGAAGCTTGAGGATAATTCACACACGCATGAAACATTTCATTGGAAAAAGAGGATGCATTCTGAATCCCTGCAGCCATTGCATCAAGAGTACAACTATTAATTTAACTTTTGTACTACCTATTTTACATCACTTGTAATACAGATGAATTATTTAATACTGTATACATACATATTACATGAATGTGAATAGATGAACTAGGAGCCATTTGAAGATCTGGAGTCAAACTTGTAGATACCAGTATTAGTACATCAAGCCAGGCTTCAGAAGCCGTAATACAGCATACAAGCCTCGGATACAAAACCCAGTCATGGATAACAAGTATGAGGTCATAGAAATAAGCTTGTCTATCTTGAGGAAATACACTATTGTAATTGGATAAAGGAGGAGGAGGTATACAACCACTGGAATGTAAAATATTATATATATGGCATATTAAACACTGAAGAGCTGAACACCACAAGCATAACTGTTCCTGCAGCTCCAAATAATTGTTTCACTTATTTCTTCCTCCTGTTTTCTAAATAGTATACCATATTGTTGACTTGTTAACTCTATATACAGTAGCTTCCTCACAGACATTCCTCTTGATTTAATTAAGTTTGTCTAAACAAAATTTTCGTACTTTATGACATTACTTGCATCCTTTCTTTTTCACCAATTTTAAACAAATGATCTGGAAAATGTTAAAAGGCAATAGTTGTGATATTATTGATAATGCAGTCTTCTCACTGAGCACTTTACAGTTATTTTCCTTATGTGGTTATGGAGCAACATGGGCTGCTTTAGTTTTTGATGTTATGGAGAGCTAATAAATAATAATATTTCAATAATTTACATATTGTAAATTAATTACAACTTACAATAACCCATGAACAGTTTCACAGTAGCAATACTCGAGTTTGAGTGTTGCAAATAGTAAATTTGGATTGTATAGAATGAATTGTGAATACTTGTAATCATGAATGGTGAACTTCCGAATGAGACAGGGTTACTGTGTATATAATTCTTGATTTTTTCTAAATCATTAATTAATGTTTATTAAATTGTTAGGATTGTGGTCCATTGAAAGAAAAGTGGAGAAGTAATATATCGTTCAGAAATCTTTGGGCTTGATTGGAAATTGTATAATTTTTCTCTTGGGACCAAGATAAATTCAATGACTACATTGTTGTTATTGAAGCTATGCATTTTTTTGTATAATTGTTAAATGCATCACATATTGATATGCTTCATGTCTTTTAATAAGGTGGTGTGACCATGATTGACTAAATGGCCATTTTTTTACCTCGGGTTAGTGTAAACTATTTATTAGGCTACTTAAAATTGATAAAAAGATGTATTTACTTGTGTGCAGCCATGTTTATGACATCTTTAATTTGTGAAATGGTGATTTTAATGTAAATTTTATTTCCATAAACTTTCCAGTGTTGTAAACTTGCAAAGATATTGTAAATTTAATACATAAAGCAGCTATTTTTAATTGAACAGTACAAAAATTTTCTTTGGAACAGTTTGGTTAAAACTATTATTGTTGCAAACTTTTATATTAATGTCAGTTTCTCTTAGACTTAGTATAAAAACTTTAATTAGAAATATGAAATAAAGGTAATATTTAGAGGGTTCAGCAATAGAAAACACAATATACTGTATATTATTCATATAATACAGTACTGTATATTGCATAATTTTTGCATTTTGCATTCAGTGCACTTTAGATAGCTTATCAGTTTGATATAGTTAATTAGGCAAAGATTTTGCACATTTGTGATGTTTCCTGTGATTTTGTCAGTGCTAATATAATGATAAACCAAAGTTCTCTTTTTCATAGGCTATTAAAGGTGCATATCCATGTGTTTGTTTTTCTCTCTCTCTCTCTCTCTCTCTCTCTCTCTCTCTCTCTCTCTCTCTCTCTCTCTCTCTCTCTCTCTCTCTCTTCTCTCTCTTCTCTCTCTTCTCTCTCTTCTCTCTCTTCTCTCTCTCTCTCTTCTCCTTCTCTCTTCTCTCTTCTTCTCTCTTCTTCTCTCTTCTCTCTTCTTCTCTCTCTCTCTTCTTCTCTCTCTCTCTTCTTCTCTCTCTCTCTTCTTCTCTCTCTCTCTTCTTCTCTCTCTCTCTTCTTCTCTCTCTCTCTTCTTCTCTCTCTCTCTTCTTCTCTCTCTCTCTTCTTCTCTCTCTCTCTTCTTCTCTCTCTCTCTTTTCTCTCTCTCTCTCTTCTCTCTCTCTCTTCTTCTCTCTCTCTCTTCTCTCTCTCTCTCTTCTCTCTCTCTCTCTCTCTCTTCTCTCTCTCTCTTCTTCTCTCTCTCTCTTCTTCTCTCTCTCTCTTCTTCTCTCTCTCTCTTCTTCTCTCTCTCTCTTCTTCTCTCTCTCTCTTCTTCTCTCTCTTCTTCTCTCTCTCTCTTCTTCTCTCTCTCT
>WNWK01032521.1:0-21837 GCA_009830355.1 Cherax destructor
CCAGGATGAATCTTGGACCCAGGTCCAGGATGAATCTTGGACCCAGGTCCAGGATGAATCTTGGACCCAGGTCCAGGTTGAATCTTGGACCCAGGTCCAGGATGAATCTTGGACCCAGGTCCAGGATGAATCTTGGACCCAGGTCCAGGATGAATCTTGGACCCAGGTCCAGGATGAATCTTGGACCCAGGTCCAGGATGAATCTTGAACCCAGGTCCAGGATGAATCTTGAACCCAGGTCCTGTGGGATTTGACTTTGGTAAACACCAACACTACTTTTCTATGTTTCTGGGTCAACTTCCTGCGGTTTGTGGGTCAGGAAATTCCTTGGATGCGACCCAGGGTTTACCAAATCCTCTGAGCTGTATGGGTGAGTAAATGCATACAATAAGTATTATATTTTGCCCCTGAGGAGCGTATTTCATATCTTCAGTCATATAATGGACTGAAATGCACTTTACTCACAGGGTTTGGGCTGATCGCCGCGTGTCACCAGGTGAATGATAAATCTGTTCAGATCGAATGTATTCCCTAACTGTGTAGCTGGTTAACATATACAGTGGACCCCGATAACGAGCACCCCGGAAATCATACAATTATATAAGTATAATATTGTAAGTGCTTTTGTAATTGTTTTTTTGGGGGTCTGAAATGGACTAACCTACTTGACATTATTTTTTAAAGGGGAGTAAATTCGTTCGGTAGGCACTTGAGCAGGCTTCTGGAATGAATTTAGCTCATTTCTCATGGTTCCACTGTATGTCTGAACAGACTTACCTATGTAGTATTTGTATCGGACCCTTAATTCACACCCAGAAATGCTGTCTTGCTTGTAGAACTTCGCTGAAGAGTCATTGCCTTGTGGTGATACACTCACAATTGTCTATCTACGTTTGTCTTTTAGCAGCATTAAGAAGCTGTGCACACTTCTTTGTAATGTACCACTATTTTATGATTAATTATCACTAAATGCGCTGGAACAGAATTCTTATCTGATTTCCCGACGTTAGTGGAGATTGAATAGGAGAACGGATGCCCCACGATAAAAGTTCCTTTTTCAAGTCAAATCACCACGCTGTAAGCCCCATTTCCTGGTCGCTGGTTAGTTCAATCTGACCCCTGCTCTTCCGCTCCTAGCCAGTTTGCCCTGTTTGTGACCTCAGCTCAAATCACCACTTGCTAAACACTGCAACAGGTTGCAATTCAAATGCTTACGTTCTTTAAATATTTAGATCACCAAGAGTTTATGATTGTTTTGTCAAGTGTAGAAATTGAAACAGCAGTTTTTGTTAACTTTCCTGTTACGGCTAAGAGTCCCATTTATATCAAATGTTTGTCAATCATATACACTCGTTGCTACGCTGGTCAGCCACTACGTGATGTACTGGCTTCCTGGGTCTGTTCATCTGTTACTAATCAAGTTGTTGACCAGGAAGCCAGATGCCATCTGGCCCTTTTCTAAGGGCCGGGCCCCTAAAGGGCAGAACGGGGAGAAAGGGCTGATACCTCCCCTCTCTTGGAGAATTTTCTCCACACTAGGGGGAAGCGAAGGTTCACTGTAAGTGAACTACTCATCGCTTAACATTAATTTGATTTTCTCACTCGCCATCACTGCTGTTTGTCTTTTCTGAACAGCTTTAGTCTGTGTGGTTTCTTGAGAATCACTAATTTTGTTTTTGTTTTCAACACTATGTAATTCTAATGGCACTAATTTGTCTATTGTCCGCTTATTCACTACACCTTTGCTCAAAACATTAACTGTCCTGATGATTCCATTTGCATCAGGATATATGGTCACAATTTTTCCAAGAGGCCATTGGGACCTTGGACCATCATTGTTAATAATCACTCTGTCACCAGGTCTTAAGGACTTATAATTTTCTGGAACACCAGCTCCATAGAAGTGTTCTCTCAATGAGGTGAGATAGTCTTCTCGCCAAATTTTCTCCCAGCATTCAATCACTTTATTAAGGTGTTTGAAATTATGTCTGAGTTGCTCAGGTTCGAAATATGTAGGATCCTCTATGATTTCCTTATCATTCGTGAGAGGAACAGGTTCGAGCCTTCTGCCATGTAATAAATGAGATGGGCTTAAATTAACACTTGTAAATTGTCCAGATCATTGGTAACATACGTTAACCCTTTCAGGGTCGAGGCCTCAATTCTTAACTCTGTCTCAGGGTCGAGAAATTAAAAAAAAAAAAAAAAAAAAAATTCTTATGAAATAATAGTTTTTTTTTTTCTAAATCTAATAGGCTAAAAAAAAACATTTCTGTGATCAATACTTATTGAGATATAGATGATTGAAGTTGACAGAAAATGAGCCATGTTAGTTACCATTTTGTCCTAGGCATATGTCGATTAGACACTAGGCCTGTTGTATGTGTGTTTGTGTATGGGTGTGTGTGTGTGTGTGTTTGTTACCATTTTTGTCCTAGGCACATGTCAATTAGACACTAGGCCTGTTGTATATATGTGTGTGTGTATGTGTATGTAAGGAAACACTTCAAAATGCTTCTGCCCCACCGGGAATTGAACCTGGCCCCTCCGTGCGTGAAGCAAGAGCTTTACCCACTAGGCCACCGGGGGCGTGTATGGCAACATCGGTGACTGCCGGTCGGCCGGTAATTTTTTCTTTTCTTTTTTTTCTTTTTTTTTCTTTTTTCTTTTTAAAATAACTTTTATGGTCTGTGAGACCAATATAAGTGCTGTTTTTCAAATATTCACTTGTTATTTACTTCACAATAACTACACAAACTTTGTTCTCATTACATTGTTTACAAAACATATTTACAAAAAGTAACAATGTCAAAGATTGTTTATTACTATTTTTCTATCATATATATGTATATACATATATACAGTCACTGGACATGTTCCTAGAAGTGGTGGTACTTTACAGTCCTCACACGTAAAACGAGTGTGTCTGCGTTGTTGAGGACGTTTTTTTGTATGTGCACAGACATGGCAACTCTTCTGAGCTTTTGTCTTGCAAGCAGTAGCAGGCAGTTTCATTAGGTAGTGATCACCAGGCCTCAGACGAGAGGGTATTTGTTCATAATTTCGTGGCCGGTGTTCTATTGCAGGTGCTATTACTTGGTACTTGAATATTATTTGTCTGACCATAGACAAACAAAATTCACCATATGGTGGTTTGTTTCTGGTCTTCAGCTTATACATATTATAAGCATTGAGCATTGAAATGTCCAGAATATGAAAAAAGAGTTTTATGTACCACTTATAACTCTTACGAACGCAATCAGCAAGCCCAATCTGCATGTCATATTTGTCCACTGAACGCATATTGAGAGTGTAGTCCATCACAGCTGCAGGTTTTAGAATGGGTTCATCAGTCTCTCTATTCACCCTGCCAGTGTCTGCCATTTCATTAGGGTGAACTGATGACAACAGTGTGACATCTCGTTTGTCTTGCCACCGAAATGCCATGATGTCATTGGCAGAAAATGCCTGCACCTCACCTCTACAAGTGCCTGCATCAAACCTAGGCATATGCTTACGATTTGCATGCACTGTACCACACATCTGTCATGTTCACTCGCAAAATCACTGAGTAAAGGGCTTATGTACCAGTTATCAGTATATAATATATGCCCCTTACCAAGATATGGTTCCATCATTGTTCTAACCACATCACCAGAGATACCCAATAACTTCCTGGTATCTTGCAATGTATTACCTCCAGTGTACACAATAATATCCAATACAAGACCACTGTAGCAATCACAAAGTACAAACAACTTTATACCAAAGCATTTCCTCTTGCTTGGTATATACTGCTTGAACGACAGTCTACCTTTGAATAAAATCAAAGACTCATCAATAACAAGCTTCCTGAAGGGATAAAAATACATATTGAATTTCTGTTTCAGGTACACAAACACATTCCTAATCTTATATAACCTGTCGTTTCTGTCAGGCCTGGTTTTGTCTGATAAATTTAACATGCGTAACAGAAGCACAAATCAATTCACTGGTATAATATCACTGAAACCTGGGGTTGAAATCAGGTGGTCTGTCGACCAGTATGATTTGACACTGTGCTTATAAACATGTGGCATAAGCATTATTGTGGCAAAGATACATCTCAGCCACAGTTGTTTCTTTCCACTGGTGTAGACGTGATCCTGGTGAAAGTATTGTGTTTGCCATGGTGTAATCGTAGTATCTGTTGCTTTCCCTGACAGTAATATCCATCAGGGGTTCATCAAAGAATAATTCAGAGCATTCCAGTTCAGTGGCATTGTTCCCAAGTGTACAAGATGGGCGTATTCCACTTTGGCTTTCATCAAACTGATGGGGATTGGGAATAAAATTCTGAGCTCCCTGCCAACCCCATTGGCGGTCTGCTGGTGGGTACTGGATATTGACAGGTGGTTGTGGAGGTTGTTGAGGTTGTGGAGGTTGTGGTTGTGCAAGTTGGTGTGGTGGGTGGGTGGGTGAGGGTGGCTTTTGTTGTAGCTGAGCTGAGTCAGCGGCGTGGGTGGCAGCATGGTTCACTGCTGGTGCCTCCCGCCTGGCACCACCACTACCACCACCACCACCAGATGCATGCACATTTCTCATACCAATTGCAGCACTATCATCTTCGTTTTCACTATCTGTGCCTGTTGTACCCCCATGGGATGTACTCCTAGATGTACTCCTAACCCTTGGAAGAGCATATGGCACACTACCAGAGCGCATATACCGTCGTATATACTGACGCTTCACTGGTGAATATTCCACTTCACTATCGCTACTGGAACTGTTTTGAAGAGCTTGGAGTTCAAAATCACTATCACTATCATCACCATTGCTCACATCTGAGTCCTGGGTATGAGTAAATAACAATTTCCTCTTTCGTTTTGGTACAATTGAGCGTGAACAAGACGGCACAGCACCAGAGGTGGAAGGTTGTGGGTCGTCTGGGTTTTCCTCACTATTACCGGTATTATCGTCATTATTTTCAGTCACAACCGTGTCAAAACCTTGAAAGTCACCTTCACTGACATCTCCATCACTGTTAGAACTGTCATTGGGGAATAATAATGTCCCAATTCGCCGAGGAGTAAGGTGTTTCTTGCTGCGATTCATGGTGGACAAGGTGGACTGAAATGGTCTTCCCACAATGCACCACTGGCTCCCCGATTTTTTTCCTACTGCGCACACTGACCACGCAGACCTATTCTCTCACATGTAGGCCTACCAGCACTTTCCTGCTCGATTTGAAGCCGCTAGAATTTATGCGTACTAGTACGTCAAATGCCCTGGCGCGTAAGCCGTACTAGTACGTCAAAAACCCTGAAAGGGTTAAAGGTCTGTTGTTGACTCTATTTTCTATTTCAGTTACGACTGTACGAAATTCTTTTAAGTCGATTCTCTGACAATGAAGAGTCTTCCTTAACCCTTTAACTGTCCACACGTAGATCTATGTTCACTCGGCGTACTGCTCCGAATATTTAAAAAAAAAAAAAAAAAAAAATTAACTGAAGAGTGCATTTTTATAAACAGGATAGGCTAAAAAAAAAATTTTAGGGCCAGTACTTACCGAGATATAAGCCCGCCAAGTTGGTGCTGGATGCTCACCTGACGGCAACATCAAGTCCTGCTGCTTTCAGAAGTATTGCGGATATACTTTTTTTTCTAGTTTTTATTTTAATTTATATAATTTTTATGTTCTGATAATTACAATTTATAATAGTTCTTGTGATTTCATAGCCAATCTTTGTTCTAACACTAATATTAGATACTGAAATAGTACTCAAATAGTCACAATCACACCAACAGGTGAACATATTCACCTGCCTTGGTCATTTACTATTGTCTATAAATATATACAAAGTATTTATAGGTCCCAGCAATGTTTTAGACATCCTGGAGTATATATGAAACTCCTTGAAGAATGGTGTTATGACAATTGTCAGATAACTACTGATAAGGCAGTGACATTGATGAATGAATGTGTGCAGGGAACCCTCGCTTTGTTTTCACTGTCTGTATCTGTCTATCTATCTGTCTGTGTTACGATTCGAACCTCAGTCTAGGGGCTGGTTACCTTCATAACAATTTTCACTTTGTGAAAAAACTTAGAATTTCATAAGAGTAGGCACAAATGAGAATTCAACACACCTTTACTGGTTTTATTTAAAAGTTTAAACTCTTCTTAGATATTAGAAAGTATCTATTAAATATCACTTAGTCAGCATATAGTCTGACCTTGTCCATCACAAAACTAAGGTATATTCCAAAGTGCTTAATTGAACACTTCCCCAATATATAGCAGCACTTATAACACTATAATCAGTGTCCATTGACACCAACATCAACACCTTAAAGTATATATATATATTCTATAAGCACGTTGAGGGACAACACAATAAGTGTCAGGGGCCCAAGATTGTTCAACTGCCTCCCAGCATACATCAGGGGGATTACCAACAAGCCCCTGGCTGTCTTCAAGCAGGCACTGGACAGGCACCTCAAGTCGGTACCTGATCAGCCGGGCTGTGGTTCGTACGTTGGACTGCGTGCGGCCAGCAGTAACAGCCTGGTTGATCAGGCTCTGGTCCAACAGGAGGCCTGGTCACAGACCGGGCTGCGGGGGCGTTGACCCCTGGAATTCTCTCCAGGTAGACTCCAGGTAGACAGTTCTCTTGAGTAACACTGAGTGATTATCTTAAAACGACACTGAATTCCACAGCGAATTCCTGCCCGGATAATCCAATGGAATCTTAGCCAAAAGTTCCTCAAAAGCGTAAGAGAGCTTAATCCAGAGTATTGATGAAGAGCTGAGTCCATCTTCACCGAGTTAGAGGTAAGGAAGAACTTTCCACAACAGAACACTCCAGTATAACCTCAACTCGGTCAAGAGGGGAGAGGGTAGAGAGGTCTGAACTACCCCAACAAGAGCATACCTCGTTAAACCTTAGACAGGTGTTACAAACCTACCTAACACATTACTCCCTATATATACATTATACCCGGGTATAATAATTACAAATTCATAAACCAGATAATATTATAAACTAGTGGAATCTTTAATTAGCTTTATTAAAGAAACACCGAGTATAATATTAAGTGGACAATTCCACATAGATTCTATATAATTTAATCTTTAATGACCTTGGGCATAACAGTCTGTCTATCTATCTGTCTGTCTATCTGTCTGTCTGTCTATCTATGTCTGTATGTCTATCTATGTCTGTCTATCTGTCTGTATCTATGTGTCTGTCTATCTGTCTATCTATGTGTCTCTATCTGTCTAGTTCTGCTTATCTGTCTTTCTGTCTGCCTGAGTATGTGTGCCTGGAGTATAATATGAAACTCTCTGAAGAATGGTGTTATGACAAGTGTCAGATAATATTGACAGTCCAATGACATTGATGAATGTGAGCAGGGAACCCTCGCTTTGTTTTCACTGTCTGTATCTGTCTATCTATCTGTCTCTCTGTCTATCTATCTGTCTGTCTATCTGTCTGTCTGTCTATCTGTCTGTCTATCTGTCTGTCTGTCTATCTATCTGTCTATCTATCTATCTGTCTGTCTATCAGTCTAGCTCTGCTTATCTGTCTTTCTGTCTGCCTGTGTGTGTGTCATTCCGTCTGCTTGTCTCAGTCTCAGAGTGTGGCTCGTAAACGAACAGGTATTATACACGATGCAGAAGTGACATGACAAAGCGTATTACTTGTCAGTCATGCTTATTATGCCTTATATCTACAAGCATTGTATAGCACTTTGCCTGGAATTTTTGGGTTATCCTAGGTAATTTACACTATGTATAATAACTGTACTTATGTGTACATGTGAGAAAGAGACAGATAGAGAGAGATATTACAGATATATATAGATAGACAGAGATATAGGACAGATAGATATAGACAGAGATATAGGACAGATAGATATAGACAGAGATATAGACATACAGTGGACCCCCGAGTTTCGTAAACCCCGGAAATCGTACAATTATGTAAGTATAATATTATAAGTGCTTGTGGAAGTGTATTTTGGGGGGTCTGAAATAGACTGGAAATGAATGGTATAAAATACCGACACAATGGAAAAATAAACACATAAGCAGTATAATGTGATCCTTTATTGACAACGTTTCGCCCACGCAGTGGGCTTTATCGAGTCACAGACAGATCTACCTGGAAAATGAGCAACATGGAGATATATATAGGGTACAGTCAGGTGGAGAATGCTGGGTCAGGTGGAGAAAGCTGCATGTGAGTCTTAAAAGTAGTGTGATAGTTAAAAACATGTGTGACTTAAAGACCTGCAGTGTACCATTCTTGAGTTCTAGGTGGGATAGCGTTGAAGAAGTTTCTTGGCAATAGGTTCAGCTATGTTGTAGAAGCCGTTGTTCTGGTTGAAGTTGTTGGATATACAGATGAGTGATGATTCTAGGATTCTTCGGTATTGCGTGTTGTCTTCTCTGGCGATGAGTCTTGCGTTTCTGTAGTTGATTAAATGGTTGTGTAAATTTCGGTGTTGAACACAGGCATTTCTTGAGTCGTCAGATCTGCCTGCGTACTGGTGTTCTGAAATGCGTGTTTGTAGGTCTCTGGATGTTTCGCCAACGTATAATTTGCTGCAGCCATTACAAGGGATTGTGTATACCCCTGCCGTGGATTGAAGCTTTTCCTGTCTGTTACTGGTAATGTCCTTAATGGTGGTGGATGTGGAGGTGGATACTCGGAATGAGGTCTTAGAAAAAATGTTGGAAACTTGTTTGGAAATGGAGTTGGTGGGAAGGACTATGTATCTCTTCTCAGCAGTGTCTTCTCTGGGTGTGTTGAAGATGTTTAATGCCCGTCGTCTGCAGTCTCTAATGAAGTGACGAGGATAGTGAAGTTTGGAAAAAACTTGTTCAATGAGGGAGCATTCTTCTTCAAGGAACTCACTGCTGCAGATTCTGAGTGCGCGCAGGAAAAAGCCTATAATTACACCACGTTTAATTTTGGTGTCATCGACCTTGTTGAACTATGTGTGGGCTTTACATGTTTCTCTTTCGAAAACCAACTCTTTCAGCAAACTTTTGGACTACCCATGGGATCGCCACTTAGTGCCGTCCTTGCGAACCTATATATGGAACATTTGGAAGCCGAGCGATTTTCCACTATTATTCCCTCTTCTGTCACCTGGCTTCGTTATGTTGACGACATTCTCATCATAACTCCCAGACGCTTCAACGTTCAAGCTCTCCAACACGAACTCAACCAGGTTGAGCCATCAATCCAGTTTACACTAGAAGAAGAAGTCGACAATACTCTTCCTTTCCTTGATGTTCTTCTCTGCAAAGCTGACCATGAACTTCGTTTTAAAGTCTATCGAAAACCTACCAATCAACACGATCTTCTCCACTTCTACTCTCACCACGACACCAAAATTAAACGTGGTGTAATTATAGGCTTTTTCCTGCGCGCACTCAGAATCTGCAGCAGTGAGTTCCTTGAAGAAGAATGCTCCTCATTGAACAAGTTTTTCCAAACTTCACTATCCTCGTCACTTCATTAGAGACTGCAGACGACGGGCATTAAACATCTTCAACACACCCAGAGAAGACACTGCTGAGAAGAGATACATAGTCCTTCCCACCAACTCCATTTCCAAACAAGTTTCCAACATTTTTCTAAGACCTCATTCCGAGTATCCACCTCCACATCCACCACCATTAAGGACATTACCAGTAACAGACAGGAAAAGCTTCAATCCACGGCAGGGGTATACACAATCCCTTGTAATGGCTGCAGCAAATTATACGTTGGCGAAACATCCAGAGACCTACAAACACGCATTTCAGAACACCAGTACGCAGGCAGATCTGACGACTCAAGAAATGCCTGTGTTCAACACCGAAATTTACACAACCATTTAATCAACTACAGAAACGCAAGACTCATCGCCAGAGAAGACAACACGCAATACCGAAGAATCCTAGAATCATCACTCATCTGTATATCCAACAACTTCAACCAGAACAACGGCTTCTACAACATAGCTGAACCTATTGCCAAGAAACTTCTTCAACGCTATCCCACCTAGAACTCAAGAATGGTACACTGCAGGTCCTTTACGTCACACTATGTTTTTAACTATCACACTACTTTTTAAGACTCACATGCAGCTTTCTCCACCTGACCCAGCATTCTCCACCTGACTGTACCCTATATATATCTCCATGTTGCTCATTTTCCAGGTAGATCTGTCTGTGACTCGATAAAGCCCACTGCGTGGGCGAAACGTTGTCAATAAAGGATCACATTATACTGCTTATGTGTTTATTTTTCCTGAAATAGACTAACCTACGTGACATTTTTCCTTAAGGGAGTAAATTCGCTCGGTAATGGTGCTTGAGCAGACTTCAGGAGTGAAGTTTTTACGAAACTCGGGGTCCACTGTATATAGACAGAGATATAGGCAGAGATATAGACAGAGATATAGACAGAGATATAGACAGAGATATAGACAGAGATATAGACAGAGATATAGACAGAGATATAGACAGAGATATAGACAGAGATATAGACAGAGATATAGACAGCCAAAGCCAGCCAACCTGCCGAATACATAACATAAAAAAGAAGGAACACTGCAGCAGGCCTACTGGCCCATGCAAGGCAGGTCCATGTCACCCCCTGGCTTAGACCAATGACCCACCTAGTCAGGTCACATCCTCTGAAGGAAGGAGCATGGTATCAGACCTAGTAGCACAAGCTAGTCAGGTCCAACTCACACTCACCTACAGCCACTCATGTATTTATCTAACCTATTTTTACTTTCCTCTTATAAGGGGAGTGTTAATGCGACATGACATCAGTGAATCCCTGGTGTTTGCCACACTATTTGCTCTAGCTGGAGCTAAATTGAACTGGTGCTCCCACAAGGTACTAAGTGGTCCAGGATTTTTTTAATACTGCGCACACTGAGGGCGCAGACCCATTCTCTCATGTCTAGGCGACTCAGGCCTATTGCACTAAATTTGAAGGAATGAAAAATAAAACGTAGATCTACGTTCGGAGCAGTACGCATACAAACGTATATCTGCGTTTGGACAGTTAAAGGGTTAAACAACATTTTACAATGCCTATCATTCTTTCGTAAAATCCGCCATGCCATGGGGATTTAGGAGGAATGAATCTTCAACGACAATTGCGTTAATTCAGCATCTGTTGTACTTCTGGCTGCTCAAAAATCTTGTTTATATAAGCAGCACCAGCAACAAAATTCGTTGCATTGTCTGATATCATCAGCCTGGGACATGCCCTTCTGGCTGCAAACCTTCTAAATAATTTAATAAAGGTTTCAGCAGACATATCAGTGGCTACTTCTAGATGTACTGCTCTAGTCGTAGCACAGGTGAACAAACAGATGTACACCTTGATAGGAACTTTGTCAACTGTTTTAGTTAAAATTATTGGTCCTGTGTAATCTACACCTGTCACCTCAGATGGAGTGACATGACATACTCTTTCTGAAGGATATGGAGGTGGACCTGGATACTGACATACTCGCATATCATAATGACGACAAGTAATACAGTCCCTTATTTGTTTCTTCACACTTTGTCGACCTTGAGGTATCCAATAGGATTGACGTATGTGACAAAGAGTGTCAGCTACACCACCATGTTACACGTTACTGTGGGCATTCTGAATAATCAGTCTTGTTAGCCAATGATTCTTGGGGATCAATACTGGATGTATTGTTTCCTTAGGTAGTGAAGAATTATGAATTCTTCCTCGACATCTTATAATTTTTTCTGAGTCAGGATAAAGTCCTAAAGAATTAATCATATCAGGTTTCTTTGGAGATTTATCCTGAGTTTCCAGAAATTTATACTCTGTAGGGAAAATATCTTTCTGTCTTAACTTTATCCAGTATTTCATGGGTTCAAGTAATTCATAATTAGGTTTTATCCCTTTAATGAATTTAAAGACAAGAGCTGTAACTCTTATGAGTTTACCCAAAGATGAGTATTTTGATCCATCAATGACTTTCTTTTGTGTCTGCTATATTTAAACAGACTATTTCTGCTGTGTTCAAGCAGACTGTTTCTTCTGGCATAATGTGAGCTTTTTGCTGTGGCCATTTATTTTCATTAGAGAGCCAGTTAGGTCCGTGGAGCCATAATTTATTATCCACAAAGTTCTTGAGTGGGAACCATGTGACAACATGTCAGCAGGGTTCTCTTGTGTAGAGACGTAGAGAAAGCAATAGTCTCTCTGCATCTCTCTTATTTCTGCTACTCTATTCTGTACATAGACCAACTTACTCTTAGTATGTATTTCTTAACCACTGGAGAACTGCTTCATTGTCACTCCAGATCACAGTTTTTTTCAATAGTTAGATGATCAAGTACTTTGTTGAGATAGACAGCTAATTTTGTACCTACATAGAGTGCTGTCAGTTCCAATTGTGGTACTGTTCTGACCTTCAAGGGTGCAACCTTGGCATTTGAAGTAATTAAAGTACTTCCGTCAGCATTACTCATGTAAGCTACAGTGCCATAACCTGTGGTTGACGCATCACAGAACACATGCAATGAGTACTTGTTTCCCTCTTGACTTATTTGTCTGGGAAATTTAATTTGATGAAGTTGTTTAAACTCCTTGGATATTTCATCCCATTCTTGACTCATTTCTAGAGGCAAGTTCTCATCCCAACCTATTTTGAGCTTCCAAGCATCTTGTACAAGCATTTGTACGCTGAGGTCAGTGGTCACGTGTGGTCATACTTGTTCTAAGCTGTCTGGGAATTAGCGTGGGGTGATACCGACCACATGGCTCGCTGCAGTGTTTTAGAATCTCAGGTTGAAGTGTTGAAGAAGGAGGTTCTACTTCTTCAGGAGGAAAATAGGAGGCTGAAGCTTTGCCTAGATGGGTTTATGAGTGAGTGTGAAATGGTTGGAGCTGGTGAGGAGGAAATAGTTAAGTGTAAGTGGCATCGCCTAGATTGTTTGGGAGTAGTGTAGATGGTTGGTGGCTGGTAAGGAGGAATGGTTACCAACAGTGAGGTGGCACCGCTGAGTGGCAAGTGGTTCACAATTCAGGAAGAGGAAGATAAAAAGATTAATAGAAGATGTAAAGGTAGGAAATTGATTCTCTGTTCTCAGGACGAGTGTACTTGTGGTTAGTGAGGTAAGACCACAAACGCTAATCAAGGTAAGAATATTCTGATTGTGGGAGACTCTTAGGTAAGATATATGGACTGTGCTTTTGTAAAGAGATAGGAAGGTCAGACAGGGTGTCCTCCAGAGCTGGAGTTGGTGACATAGTCAGCAGGTTGAAATATTATGTCAGGTAAAGGGAACAAGCCCATTATCTGTCTTAGTGCTGGTGGAAATGACATTGGGAAGGGCAGAAGACAGGAGCTACTAGATAAGTATGTATAGGTCAGCCATATGTAGCATATGGTCATATGTAGCATTTTGCCTAGAAAGAGAGTAGGCAATGAATGGATGTCTAGGGCAATTAGTATAAATTGCTGGCTAGACAGGTACTGCAAGGAACTTTCAATTCCATTCATTGATAACTGGGACAAATTCTATGGCAAACGTGATATGTATGCAAGGGATGGGGTTCATCTCTTTGGGGCTGGAGTGGTTGCATTAGCCGATTCGATTGACGGGGTCATTGGAGACTTGTCTAGGACTTTAAACTGATAGATTATAGAGGTATGGGTGTTTGTGGGAAACAATCAGGCTGTAGTATTAAGGTTGGAAACAGCAGATATTACCAGGATACCTCAGGGATATGTTTAAAAGACAATACAGTAGACCGTCATTTAGCAGGATAGTTACGCTCCTGAAAAAGTCGTGTTAGATAATTTTGTGTTAAATAATTTAAAGAACTTATGGGAAAAATAGGGTTACGTTCCTGGGAGTCCCCAAAAAGTCAAACAAGTTTTATTTAGACCAACAGATCTTACAAAAATAAAAGTGAATATGTAATTGTAGTTCATTATCGTGATGTATTATGTTGTTTTTACTGCTTAAGACTACAAATTTAACAGAAATAATAGTATTTACCTTAAATTGTGGGTGCTGGTGTTTGTGGATGATTGTGAAGAGAGTGGAGAGTTAGGCTGTGGCCCTACTGGGCTGAGGTGGATAGTAGAGGTTCTGGAACTGAAGTCGATGGTTGTACTGAGTGTCTCTAACTTTAAGTCATTCAGTAAGTCAGTCAAGTCATTCAGTCAGTAAGTCAGTCAAGTCATTCAGTCAGTAAGTCAGTCAAGTCATTCAGTCAGTCAGTAAGTCAGTCAAGTCATTCAGTCAGTAAGTCAGTCAAGTCATTCAGTCAGTAAGGCATTCAGTAAGTCAGTCAGTCAAGTCAATCAGTCAGTAAGTCAGTCAAGTCAGGCAGTCAGTAAGTCAGTCAAGTCAGTAAGTCAGTCAAGTCAGTAAGTCAGTCAGGTCAGTAAGTCAGTCAAGTCAGTAAGTCAGTCAAGTCATTCAGTCAGTCAGTCAAGTCATTCAGTCAGTAAGTCATTCAAGTCATTCAGTCAGTAAGTCATTCAAGTCATTCAGTCAGTCAAGTCAGTCAGTCAGTAAGTCAGTCAAGTCATTCAGTCAGTAAGTCATTCAGTCAGTAAATCAGTAAAGTCATTCAGTCAGTAAGTCAGTCAAGTCATTCAGTCAGTAAGTCAGTCAAGTCATTCAGTCAGTAAGTCAGTCAAGTCATTCAGTCAGTAAGTCAGTCAAGTCATTCAGTCAGTCAGTAAGTCAGTTAAGTCAGTAAGTCAATCAAGTCAGTAAGTCAGTTAAGTCAGTAAGTCAATCAAGTCAGTAAGTCATTCAGTCAGTCAGTAAGTCAGTCAGTCAGTAAGTCAGTCAAGTCATTCAGTCATTCAGTCAGTCAAGTCATTCAGTCAGTAAGTCAGTCAAGTCATTCAGTCAGTAAGTCATTCAAGTCATTCAGTCAGTCAAGTCAGTCAGTCAGTAAGTCAGTCAAGTCATTCAGTCAGTAAGTCAGTCAAGTCATTCAGTCAGTAAGTCAGTCAAGTCATTCAGTCAGTAAGTCAGTCAAGTCATTCAGTCAGTAAGTCAGTCAAGTCATTCAGTAAGTCAGTCAAGTCAGTCAGTCAGTAAGTCAGTCAAGTCAGTAAGTCAGTCAAGTCAGTCAGTCAATAAGTAAGTCAGTCAGTCAGTCAGTCAAGTCAGTTAGTCACACAAACTTATGTTTACCTCTTTTTATGTGTACAAAGTAACACTTCGTTACAGCCACGGGTTATGTCTTGTCTAATATATTTTTCTTCGTTAATTCTAAGACTTAAATGCTTATACCTTTTCTTGCCACTTTGAGCAACACTTTGATTACTTGGCAGATACAAGATATATTAATTTAAAGATCAAAACACAATTCACTCTCTCTTATTCTTCACAAACACAGCTGGCTTGTAGCAGAGGACTTTTATTTGACGCATATGAAATACGTATGAATGCTGGGATAGTGGGGTCCGGGGTGGATGGGGAAGGCCGGTAGTGTCCGCTGAACCACAACAAGGTGGCTGCTTGTGGGAATAGTTATTTGTTTTTCCTTCCCACAGACTGTAAGTTTATTCAGGTATACACAGATACAGTTACGAAGATTATCATACATAGCAGCATATGTGTAGAGAACCTAGGATAACCCAAAAAAGTCAGAGTGACTTATTTCCTTTGTCTGACTTTTTTTGGGTTATCCTAGGTTCTTTACACATATGCTGCTATGTATGATAATCAATGTAACTGTACTTACCTAATTGTGGTTGCAGGGGTCGAGACTCAGCTCCTGGCCCTGTGTATCTGAATAAATTTACAGTTTGCGGGAAGGAAAAACAAATTCCCTTTTCCTCTAAGCACGAGGATTGGGCTTACACTTGAAATCACCTGATGCATTACCGCAAAGGAGCAAGGTGAAGCGATCCTTTGCTGTCTTGAAGCCTGGTGCACTTTTCTCTTGCTGACTGACATAAGTTCGTGTTGGCATTTTCTTCCAGAAAACACTTCTCTCGTCAGCATTAAGCACTTGATGTGGCACATAGCCACCCTCAGTAGGTCCCCCACTGACTCAATGGTTTAACCCACCGCGGGCTACCGTGTGTTCAAATATTTTTCCACACCCGTGAACCGTGTAATATCATTTTTATGTTGTGTTAGATAATAATGTGCCGCAATTCTTCAATCGTGCAATACCCGTAACGTGTAACATAATCTCGTGCTAAATGACGGTCTACTGTATTTAAAATAAAGTTGCTAGTACAGTGGTCCCTTGGTTTTCGATTTTAATCCGTTCCAGATGGATCAGCTAAAACCAAAATTGGCGAAAACCAAAACTATTTTCCCCATAAGAAATAATGGAAATTCAATTAATCCGTTCCAGAAACCCAGAAGTTTGGGAAAACAATTTTTGGGGGCCTTAAAGATAGATTTACATGCACAAATGAATGAACTCTATGTGGCACTTACCTTTATTGAGGACTGATGTTGCTGGATGGAAGAGAGGGAGGAGGGAAGAGGGAAAAGACCCTAATTTCTGGAAGAGGAATCCCCTTCCATAAGGAATTTAGGTACCAAGTCCTTATCCAGGGTCACTTCCCTGCATGCCTGCTACACTCCCTCCCTGCCTGCTACACTCCCTCCCTGCCTGCTACACTCCCACCCTGCCTGCTACACTCCCTCCCTGCCTGCTACACTCCCTCCCTTCCTGCTACACTCCCTCCCTGCCTGCTACACTCCCTCCCTGCCTGCTACACTCCCTCCCTGCCTGTTACACTCCCTCCCTGCCTGCTCCACTCCCTGCCTGCTACACTCCCTCCCTGCCTGCTACACTCCCTGCATACCTGCTACACTCCCTGCATACCTGCTACACTCCCTGCATACCTGCTACACTCCCTGCATACCTGCTACACTCCCTGCATACATGCTACACTCCCTGTATACATGCTACACTCCCTGCATACATGCTACACTCCCTGCATACATGCTACACTCCCTGCATACATGCTACACTCCCTGCATACATGCTACACTCCCTGCATTCATGCTACACTCCCTGCATACATGCTACACTCCCTGCATACATGCTACACTCCCTGCATTCATGCTACACTCCCTGCATACATGTTACACTCCCTGTATACCTGATACCTGCTACACTCCCTGCATACCTGCTACACTCCCTGCATACCTGCTACACTCCCTGCATACCTGCTACACTCCCTGCATACCTGTTACACTCCCTGCATACATGCTACACTCCCTGCATACATGCTACACTCCCTGAATACATGCTACACTCCCTGCATACATGCTACACTCACTGCATGCATGCTACACTCCCTGCATGCCTACTACACTCTTAAATTCCATCGTGTTTCTCACTTTCTTTACCAAAGGACTGGCACTTGGAGCTTTCTTTGGGCCCATGGTAGCTTATTTAGTAGTCACACACAATAATCAAGGGCCAAAAACAATGAATTGTTAATAAATGTTTTGTATGAACTTCTGGGGTGATGTTCACTCAAGCATAAACAATTCTAGACTGTGTGACAATGTGCGTGGGTGGCGGGCCTACGGCATTTGTATGTGCGTGGCACTGGTGTACAGGTTCCGTACCATCGGCGAAAACTGAGACAATTTTTCCACGAAAAAAGTGATCGAAAACCAAAATCGGTGAAAACTGAGACAATCGAAAACCAAGGGATGACTGTAAAGGCAAAGCAATTGATCAACAAACAAAGAGAGATAGTAGAGGGCAATGAGTGACTAGCTCCCTTAAGGTTTACTATACAAATAGTAGGAGTCTAAGAAATAAGATAGATGAGCTAAGATTACATGCAAGTGCAGGTAATATATATATTATTGCTATAACAGAGACCTGGTTCAACCTGAAAGATAGAGAAATGCCTTCCGAGTGCAACATTCAGGGTTAGAAATTATTCCACACTGATAGGGTCAACAGGAAGGGTGGTGGAGTGGCGATGTATGTCAGAGATAATTTAAATTGTTGTGTTAGACAAGATATAAGATTAAAAACATTGGACACATAATCTGTTTGGCTACAGTTTCTCGAGGATCGTGAAAAATTAATTTTGGGTGTGATTTACAGGCCCCCAAGTCTGGATAGGGAGTGCAGTAAGCTGCTATGGGACGAAATTCATAAGGCGTCTAGATATGAAAATGTTGTGTTAATGGGAGATTTTAACTTTAGACAAATTGATTGGAACAATGTGACAGGTAATCTTGAGTCTAGTGACTTTCTTGATACGGTTCAGGATTGTTTTTTAAAACAGTTTGTGACAGAACCAACTAGAGGTAGCAACTTGCTTGATTTGGTTCTTGCTAACAAAGAATCACTAATTAATAATCTTAAGGATAATGAAGAGCTTGGGGAAAGCGATCACAAATCACTTAGTTTCAATATATCATGGAATTACCCAGATAACTGCAATCAAGTCTCTGTTCAAGACTTTCGCTTAGCCGACTTCATGGGGCTGAGAAATTACCTAGGTGGGCTAAATTGGGATGACCTGACTATGGGTCAGGTAGGTGGTTTTGGTTGCCAATATGACGTTTTCCAGAGCGTAGTTCTAGCTGCCCAGACAACTTTTGTTCCGAGTAGGGAAATTAGATCTAACAAAAATTATCCTAAATGAATGAACAATAGATTAAAACATTAAAACATCTCATTGGTCAAAAGAGAGGCATATATAGGCATATCAAAAGAGGGAATGGACAGATAAGAAATCAATATTTTCAATTAAAGAGAGAAATAAAAAAAGGAATAAGAAAAGCAAAAAGGGATTATGAGACTAAGGTTGCAAAGGATTCGAAGACTAACCCAAAAGGGTTCTTTCAGGTATACAGAAGTAAGATTAGGGACAAGATAGGCCCACTTAAGAGTAACTTAGGACAGATCACGGACAGTGATAAGGATATGTGTGAAATTTTCAATACTTCCTTCCTCTCAGTTTTTACTCAGGATGATACTAGCGGAATTTCAGAAATAATAAATAATGTTGAACAGGAAGATAATAGACTATGCTCGATTGGGGTAACTAGTGACTTGGTCCTCAGACAAATAGAGAAATTAAAACCTAACAAATCTCCAGGCCCTGATGAACTGTTTGCAAGAGTTTTAAAGTAATGTAAAGAGGAACTTAGCAAACCTTTGGCAAATCTTTTCAATATATCACTACAAACTGGCATAGTGCCAGAAAAGTGGAAAAGGGCAAATGTAATACCTATTTACAAGGCAGGTGACAGGTCCTTAGCTTCGAACTATAGACCAATAAGCCTTACCTCCATAGTTGGTAAATTTATGGAATCCATAATTGCCGAGGCAATTCGTAGCCATCTTGAAAGGCATAAATTTATTAATGAATCTCAACACGGTTTTACTAAGGGGCGTTCCTGTCTTACGAATTTACTAACTTTTTTCACTAAGGTGTTTGAGGAGGTAGATCATGGTAATGAACATGATATTGTGTATATGGACTTCAGTAAGGCTTTTGATAAAGTTCCACATCAGAGGCTATTGATGAAACTTAAGGCACATGGAATAGGAGAAATTTTTTCCTGGGTAGAAGCATGGTTGACAAAGAGGCAGCAGAGAGTTTGCATAAATGGGGAGAAATCAGAATGGGGGCACGTCTCAAGCGGTGTCCCACAGGGGTCAGTTTTGGGCCCCATGTTGTTTACAATTTACATAAATGACATAGATGAGGGAATAGATAGCAACATAAGCAAATTTGCTGATGACACCAAAATAGACCGTCCAATTCATTCTAATGAGGACATTAGAGCACTCCAGGATGATTTGAATAGACTGATGCAGTGGTCGGAGAAGTGGCAGATGCAGTTTGATGTAGACAAATGCAAAGTTCTAAATGTTGGGCAGGACAATAACCATGCCACATATAAACTGAATAATGTAGATCTTAATACTTGTGATTGCGAGAAGGATTTAGGAGTTCTGGTTAGCAGTAATCTGAAACCAAGACAACAGTGCATAAGTGTTCACAATAAAGCTAACAGAATCCTTGGCTTCATATCAAGAAGTATAAATAATAGAAGTCCTCAGGTTATTCTTCAACTCTATATATCTTTGGTTAGGCCTCATTTAGATTATGCTGCACAGTTCTGGTCACCGTATTACAGAATGGATATAAATGCACTGGAAAACGTACAGAGGAGGATGACAAAGTTGATCCCATGTATCAGAAATCTTCCCTAAGAGGATAGACTGAGGGCCTTGAATCTGCACTCTCTAGAAAGAAGTAGAATTAGGGGGGATATGACTGAGGTGTATAAATGGAAAACAGGAAGAAATAAAGGGGATGTAAATAGTGTGCTGAAAATATCCAGCCAAGACAGGACTCGCAGCAATGGTTTCAAGTTGGAAAAGTTCAGATTCAGGAAGGATATAGGAAAGCACTGGTTTGGTAATAGAGTTGTGGATGAGTGGAACAAACTCCCGAGTACCGTCATAGGGGCTGGGACGTTGTGTAGTTTTAAAAATAGGTTAGATAAATACATGAGTGGGGTGGGTGGGTGGAGCTGGACCTGACAAACTTGTGCTACTAGATCAGATGCCGTACTAATTCCTTAAGTGGAAGTGACCTGACTACCTGGAGTTTACCTGAGAAGGTTAGGGTCCAGGTGGTCAGGAGTGATGGACCTGCCTCGCGGGTCAGTAGGCCTGCTGCAGGTTCCTTTTTCTTATGTTCTTTATGGTAATTGGTGAGACGGTCCTAGAGGATCAAAACATTTGATACCTCTGACAGTAAACTTCGTTTAGTGAGTGTACTGCTTGATTTTTTGTTTATCCTTTGAGACTCAAAGTGTCTTCCTGTGTGTTCCAATTAAGTCCAAGCATGTTGTTGCATTAGGAATTTCAGCTTCAGGGAAATCTTCGATTAGTTCCCTAAATTGATTTGAATTAGTATTTCACATCCTTAGAGGCATATTTGCCACTTTCATCTCCTTGTTAGCTTCTCTGTATAAAGGTTTCAAATCTTCATCTTTATTCACAGTACCTTGAAGATTATCCACATAGAAACTTTTTTTTAAGATTTCTTTGAAGGGACTTTCAGATTTCTTCAAATGTGTATTAAGATTAGCTTCTAGTAAGAATGGAGAGGATGTTGCACCAAATAATATGACTTGAAACGATAGTTTTCACAGGACTTTGAGGATCATGTGGGTTTTCTGGCAACAAGAATCCAGTATAATCTCTATCTATTTTTGTAGTCCTACTCTTAAGAAAGCTTTGGAAATATCAGCCGTGTAGGCATATGGATTTGTGTGAAATTTCATAAGCATGTCTCCAAGCTTCTCAGTTAGTGAGGGGCCCGTCATCAGACAGTCATTAAGGCTTGCTACATCTTTATTTGCACGTGCGCTGCAATTGTATACAACACGTAGTGGAGTGGTTTCAGAATCTTTCCTGACTCCGTGGTGTGGTAGATAATGAGCATCTGTCTTTAACTTATCTTTGACTATTTCCCCAATGAATTTATTGTCTAACTGTTCTTGTATGATATCATCATAGAATCTTAGACAGTCAGCAGCTCTGGATTCTTCCTGAGCTCATGTATTTGTGCTTTCATTTGTCAGAAAACCATGCGATAATTTCTAGGTAGATGTGGGGTTTAATTTCCATGGTAACCTAACCCAATACTGTTCATCTTCATATTTGACAGTGTCCAAATATTGGTTATAAGTCTCAGACTCCTGTGGGCTTGGTTTATTTACATCAATACCTATCGCATCTAAATCCCACAACTTATCAACTGGTTCATTCATTTCTTCCAGTAGTGATAATTTTTGCTGTGGTACATAATCAAATTTTT
>WNWK01032522.1:0-21836 GCA_009830355.1 Cherax destructor
GCTTCGGGTCAGACTTGACTTTTGATGCTATATCATTTTCATATTGTCGCTGAGCCTCCCTTCTTACCTGTGCATATTCGTTTCTGGCTCTTCGGCTAATCTCTTTATTTTCCTGGGTCCTTTGTCTTCTGTACTTTTTCCATTCTCTATTACACTTACTTTTTGCCTCCCTACACCTTTGGGTGAACCAAGGACTCGTTCTGGTCTTCCCATTACTTCTGTTTGCCTTGGGGACAAACCTCTCCTCTGCCTCTTTGCATTTGGTTGTCACATATTCCATCATTTCTTTTACTGGTTTTCCTGCCAATTCTCTCTCCCACTGAACGTCTTGTAGGAAGTTCCTCATGCCTGTGTAGTCCCCTTTTGTAGTTTCGTTTCCCCCTTCCTATTCCTGCTCCCTCTCCACTTGTAGCTCAACTATATAATCAAAACACAGAACCAAATGATCACTAGCTCCAAGGGGCCTTTCATACGTGATATCCTCGATGTCCGAACTACTCAGGGTGAATACTAGGTCCAGTCTTGCTGGATCATCCCCACTCTCTCTCTGGTAGTGTCTCTAACATGTTGATGCATGAGGTTTTCCAGTACCACATCCATCATCTTGGCTCTCCATGATTCAGGACCCCATGGGGCTCAGGTTTTCCCAATCAATCTCTTTGTGATTGAAATCACCCATAACTAGTAACTTTGCTCTCCCCATGTGGGCTCTTCTGGCTACCTCGGCTAGTGTGTCTACCATTGCTCTGTTGCTCTCGTCGTATTCTTCTCTTGGCCTCCTGCAGTTCTGTGGCGGGTTGTACATTACAGCAATTACCACCTTATGGCCCTCAGACTGAATTGTTCCTACTATGTAGTCCCTTTCACCCATTCCATCCATTCCTTCCACTTCCTCAAATCCCCACCTGTTCTTAATGAGCAGTGCAACTCCTCCTCCCTCTGCTCCCTCTATCTTTCCTGAGGATTTGATATCCGGGTGGAAAGATTGCATCTGTTATCATCCTGGTGAGTTTCGTTTCTGTGAGTGCTATTATGTCTGGGGATGTCTCCTTTATTCTTTCATGCCACTCCTCACTTTTATTTGTTATACCATCTGCATTTGTATACCAAACCTTTAACTTCTTTTCTAAAACCGTAGTCTGGGGGTATGTTGGGGTTGGGAAAGTGGGAGATCTGATGGGGAACTATGGGTGGTTGGTGTGAAGGTGGAGTTTGTAATGAGGTGGGTGGAATCATTGGGTATGGCATGTGTGTTTTGGGTTAGGTTGTTTGGTTGCATTGGGGTTGTCCAGGTTGGGGAACATCTGAAGGTGGTTGTATTAGAGCTTCCTCCTGAGTCTGGGTTCTCCTGTCCATCTCTCTTTCCTCCTTTTGTCTCTGTACCCTCTCTTTCAGTTTCTGTCTTTCTTCCCGTGTTCTGTCGCGGTCGATATACACCCTCCGGTACTCTGACATATCCCTTAGTCTTGCTTTCTCCTGCAGGATCCTGTTTCGAGTCAATTCTGCTTTGAAGATTACTTTGACTGGCCGGATTCTTCCTCTTGCAAACCCCCCTATTCTCAGAAAATTTGCCAGCTGGGTCATGTCATCTTCTCCTATTGCTTTCATGATGTTTTCAATCGCATTTTTCTTCCCTTGTCTTCTTGCTTCATAAGTTTCCCCTTCAGCTTCCTGGAGCCCATAAACAAAGATTGATCTCTCTCTTTCATTCTCCCACTGCCCATAAACAAAGATTGATCTCTCTCTTTCATTCTCCCACTGTGTGTGTGTGTGTGTGTGTGTGTGTGTGTGGCAAGACAAGCCACGGGGGGGTGGAAATCTTTAGCTCAAGTACTTTCACACTTCACAGTGCATCATCAGGAACTGTGCAATGTTGCAAAGACAACAACAGGAAAAGTAGGGTAAGTTTTCAAAGAGTGGCAGACAGTCTCTGTCTGAGAGGGACAAGCGGGATGCCACCCCACACCTGTCCCTCCCCCACACCCCATATGGGGGCGGGTGGGGTAGACCTCACAGTTTGCAGATAGCATGAGGAAATACTAGAAGAGTTAATATCCCGCCCCAAGCTTCTAACCACCGGGAACAGATCATGTGACGCAAAAAGTTACAATACTGGATCATTATATAATTTACAACTTTCTTACTAATGAAATAGAGGGGAAAGAAAACCTCATTTGTCAACCAGTGTCACAGAACCTTCCAGAACAATCAGGAAATACTCGCAGTGTCAATTACTGTCAGACACTGCAACATCACAGGATCTTGATACAAAGTATTCTTTAACACTTGTCCAACCTTTGGACGAATACCTACTTACACTAGTGGATGATCCTACTGTGACCCCGCTTCCTCCTGCTTCGACTCACCTGACTGCAGTATATAAGCCCTATGCTGTACTTCCTACAAGATTGATGGACTGAACACATCGATTCCAGACTGAGGGACTGATTACCTCAAACTCCTAATCTCCTTATACCTTCTTGCTTTGTATTGGACTGATGAAGCCACTGTGTGGCGAAACATTTCTTCAATAAAGATTCCCATATGTTGCATAAGTGTCTCAGTTCTTCAACTTATCGGTTTTCAAAACCATTTTTCACAAATATATATACTGCTCGTGGAGGCTAGTACACCAAACGGGGAGCAGAACGAAATTAGCTCAGAGGCAGCTACACCACCGTATGTCCTCGGATCAAAGTTAAACACCTCGCTCTGCTGGATGCTTGATCCTTGTAGAATTTGGTGGTCCTGTGGGTTAGAGCGTCATGTGATTTTCACTCACCATGAGGCGGGCGAAAACGGCATGGGATGGAGTCCTTTGCAAGTCACAGTGTTGTTATTGATTAAATACCACTCATTCGTGGTATATATATATATATATATATATATATATATATATATATATATATATATATATATATATATATATATATATATATATATATATATATTGTATTCTTGTCAATGTATTTTGTCTTGAAATAAACTTTATATATAAAAGATGGGGTGGTACGGGAAGTGGAATATTCAATTGGCTTCAAAAAGATATCTAAATATTCATCCTTGAAGCCTTTTTATCCACTTCTCCGAGGCTATGGGTCCCACAATCTACACCAGAGGTGGACCCCATCCTATATATATATAAACAGAGAGAGAGAGAGAGAGAGAGAGAGAGAGAGAGAGAGAAATGAAACCACGAAACAAGTAGTTTTGAATCAATTATGAAACTGTGATTTCGTTGTTAAACAGACTGCTTGTGGAGGCGGGTATTCAAAAATGAGGAGGCTGAAATTACTTCTTGAGCATACAACTGCCACGAGTGTCCTCGCAACATGAAACAAGCCTACTTCGCTAGGTTCATGTTGTTTGTAGGATCGATGGCTCAGTTGGTAAGATGACATGTACATTGTGTGGCCTCTTGAGGCGGGACAATGTGTCGTGGGGTCGAATCCTGGCCAGCCCCAGTTTGGTGAATTATTTATATATATATATATATATATATATATATATATATATATATATATATATATATATATATTTATTTATTTATTTATTTTGAAAGGGTACTAAGAAGCAAGATCGCCAACCACCTAGATACCCATCAATTACACAATGCAGGGCAACACAGATTTAGAGCAGGTCGCTCCTGTCTGTCCCAGCTACTGGACCCTATGACAAGGTCCTGGATTCTTTTTAGGATAAACAAAATTCAGATGTAGTATCCACAGACTTTGTGAAAGCCTACGACAAGTGCGAGCATGGTGTAATTGAGCACAAAATGCGTTATAAAGGAATAACAGGAAAAGTTGGTAGATGGATCTATAACTTCCTAACAAATAGAAAACAAAGAGTAATAGAAAACAGAGTAAAGACTGAGGCAGCTACAGTGAAAAGCTCTGTTCCTGCTCCTCATCCTCATATCTGACATAGACAGAGATGTAAGCCATAGCTCCGTGTCTTCCTTTGCGGATGACACCCGAGTTGCTATGACAGTGTCCTCCATCTAAGACATTGCAAGACTCCAAGTGGACATCAACCAGATCTTTAAATGGGCTGCAGAAAACAATATGAAATTCAATTAAGAGAAATTTCAACTTCTCAGATATGGAAAACTTAAGGAAATTAAAACTGTATCAGGGTATACAACAAATTCTAACCCTTCAGTAGAGCGAAAACCTAATGTGAAGGACCTGTGAGTGATAATGTCAGAGGACCTAAACTTTAAAAACCCCAACAATGTATCTACCTCATATGCTAGAAAAATGATAGGATGGATAATGAGAACCTTCAAAACAAGGGACGTCAAGCCCATGATGATTCTCTTCAAATCGCTTGTTCTCTCTAGGTTGGAATACTGCTGCACACTAACTGCCCCTTTCAAGACAGGCGAAATTGCTGACCTGGAGAATGTACAGAGAACTTTCACGGCACACATAAGGACGATAAAGCACATAAATTACTGCAAACGGTTGAAGTCCCTTGATTTGTATTCCCTGAAATGCAGGCGAGAAAGATACATGATAATATACACTTGGAAAATCCTAGAGGGATTAGTTCCAAAGTTGCACACGAAAATCACTCCCTATGAAGGCAAAAGACTCGTCAGGAGATGCAACATTCCCCCAGTAAAAAGCAGTGGCGTCACGAGTACACTAAGAGACAACACAATAAGTGTAAGGGGCCCAAGACTGTTCACCTGCCTCCCAGAAAACATAGGGGGGATTACCAATAGACCTCTGGCTGTCTTCAAGATGGCGCTGGACAGGCACCTAAAGTCAGTACCTTATCAGCTGGGTTGCGGTTCTTATGTCGGTCTGGTCTCAGACCGAGTCGCGGGGGCGTTGACCCCGAAACCCTCTCCAGGTAAATATATATATATATATATATATGTATATATATATATATATATATATATATATATATATATATATATATATATATATATATATACATTACAAGCATTTGAGGGAAAGTGATGGGGCTCTTTATCCAAGGAATTGGAGATGCCTTCCCGTTCCTTGAATCAAATCTGGTTGCCTCCCTATTAAGAGAAGTGGGACATATATCATATTGACACAAACCAAACAATAACACACAAGGCAAAGAAAACCAGTAAAGTGCATTAAAGAACTTTATTACATACTGAATAAGAAGTTTTTTTTAGGTGGCAGTATGGCACCTACACCGCCATTGCATAGGTGCCATAGTGCCGGGCGAGACTATTTACACCTTGTAAGAAGAGCGATCTTTGACTGTACACAGGTGGGTAGCTGGGGACCCACGGCCCACCTCACCACCTTACACCTGTGGTATCTTCTACGTGCCTAACCTTTTGTTTACTACACAAGAGAATGATTAATATATATATAATATACTCAAGAATATGTACACCGAGCGGTGGATATCTCTGTGTATGTACGATGAGAATTTTAGGAATTAAACTATTCTTGGCTAGTATTGAAGAGGTTATATACACCCTTAATGACCCCGCGTGTAGTCCATGGGTTTTAAACCCAATTAACTGAGGAATTGACGGGAACTCGAACGATGGTCCAGACAGGTAGGAGGATCAGTGCTGTATCACTTGGCTATGAGCCTTACAATAGGAAAGTTCCACAGACAGTACTGCTGCGTCATGTCTGCGTCTGTAGCCACTATCTGTGACCCAACTTTCCTTCCCACAACCCCAGAAGCTTTCATAGTACATCTCTTCTCATAGCCTTCAAAGAAATACACTCCAATATCAGCTTCGTAGCCCAGTGGTACAGGGATGCAAGTGCTACCAGTCAGGAGACGATTTAGTTCCGCCTCCAGTCCTTTGTATATTCATTCGCATATACATAATTGGTCTGAGTTTTAAAGCTTTTATTTTGAGCTGAGTTAATGTTTAACTTACAAAGATAGAAACACAAATATTCATTTTAAAACGTTGTAGCTTGCAATGTAAGAGAAAGTAAGCAGTGGTAGGAGGGGTACAGCTGGCAGAGGACGGAACCTCCGGCTTCTGCACCAAATGTTAACATTTTCAACACAAAGTATGAGATCGTTGACGACGTATAATATATATATATATATATATATATATATATATATATATATATATATATATATATATATATATATATATATATATATATATATATATATATATATATATATAGCAGTTTTATAACTGTAGTGTAAGCACACCTCTGGCAAAACAGTGATGGAGTGAATGATGATGAAAGTTTTTCTTTTCGGGCCACCCTGCCTTGGTAGGAAACGACCGATGAGCTATATATATATATATATATATATATATATATATATATATATATATATATATATATATATATATATATATATATATATTTATGCATATACATACATACATATACAGTATATGTGTGTGTTCATAATTCGACTTTCCTTTCAAAAGACAAAAAATATTTGCTTGAAGTTAAGGCTGGATCAGTTTTTCTTTCAGTACCTTGAAGAAATACTCATAGTTTCGTCTTACCAAAATTCAAACCATCAAATTTGATTTGATCAAACTTAAAATAACCAAAATGCAAAAAAAAAAAAGATAAAAAACTGAAATTATCATAATTTGAAAATAATGGACATAAATGAAATTAGCAAAAATGACACATTCAAAAGAGACATGTAAAATTCTGCCATAATCCGTAAAATTTAGTTATCCATCATACATAAATGATTCAATAATGTCTGAATTATCATTACTAATAATCTTAACGTTTTAAATGGAGAACTGGTAAGCCAGGAAGACCTGGGTCAGGGGACCAAGAAACCTCTAGTGGCGGGTCATCATATGACTTAAGACCTGCGTCAGGAGACACTGGTTCTCTTTCCTGACGAATCTTACCTGACCTGACTCATTACATTCGTACGGGTCGTCGAGAAATGAAGACCCGAACAATGATTCTCCTCACTAATATTAAAATGACTCTGAATGTTCTTTTTCTGTTTTTGTTTTTTACCAGACAATTGATCTCTGATTTTACAAATCATAATACAAAGTTCTCATGAGAATGACATTTTTTCACTACCTTCCAAAGCAACAAATACAAAAATTTACCTGAATTACAATGGCCCTGTTTTCGAAATAATGTAATGAGTCAATAAAGCAATACATTTAAACAATTTATTGCTGTAAAATTTCCACACATAAGACTACAGCACTAAACAAAATACAGTGAGATACAAGATAAACCTTTTACCATATATAACATAATTTATCTATTATAGATCAATAAAAATGCATTTTATAGCAAATATGAATTAAAAAGTAACATTCTTCAACAACTACAAATACTTATTCATGAATAATAATAATAATAATAATAATAATAATAATAATAATAATAATAATAATAATAATAATAATAATAATAATAATAATAATAATAATAACTATTATAATAATCATATTATTAAGCTTTACGATAATTCCAAAAAATATTGAATTTTCTGAAGATTTAGCGAGACTTTCTCAAGAGTTTCACATGAGGCACTTACGAGAGGTACTCACAAGAGGAACTTACGAGAGACCCATCTCATGAGAGGCACTCACATGAGGTACTAACAAAAGAGAGAGGCATTCACAAGAGGTATTCACAAAAGGCACTCTGATGAGGCAGTTAATAGAGACACAAAAGGCACTCACAAAAGGCACCCCACAAAAGAATCACATTCACAATACACTCACAAGAAGCGCTCACCAAAAAATACTCGTAAAACACACACAAGAGACTCTTCCGAAGCACTCATAGGAGACGAGAATACTCATGGGAAACGCTCACGAAACACTCACAAGAGATACTCACAAAACACAAGAAACATTCACAAAAAATACTTACAAGAAACACTCGCAAAAGATACTCACAAGAAACACTTACAAAACACTCACAAGAGACACTCTCAAAAGACACTCACAAGATAAAATGTCGAGTCCTCACGGTGAATGAGACTGGAGGCACTGGAAACAATCTCACCCAGTGGATCAAGCATAGTATCAGAGAAGGATCAAGCACTCTTTTCTTTACGTATCATACAAACACTGTTCCTTACGGATCATAAAGTTCCGGAGGGGTGGGGGTTGGATCACTCTGTACTGGAGGTGGGAGGTTACTTAGGCCTACTTAGCGAATTATACACACAGGTCAACAGGGAAAGGGGACTCACATTGCTACTGAGAGGGAAAGATTCCACACTACTGGAAGGAATTGATTACACACGTGGAGAATCACTCAACTGGAGGAAGGCAGTGACCAACCTCGGTGCAGGGAGGATCACTCCACTGGAGGAAGGCAGTGGCCAACCTCAGTGCAGGAAGGATCACTCCACTGGAGGAAGGCAGTGACCAACCTCGGTGCAGGGAGGATCACTCCAATGGAGGAAGGCAGTGACCAACCTCGGTGCAGGGATGATCACTCCACTGGAGGAAGCCAGTGACCAACCTCAGTGCAGGGAGGATCACTCCAATGGAGGAAGGCAGTGACCAACCACGGTGCAGGGAGAATCATTCCACTGGAGGAAGGCAGTGACCAACCTCGGTGCAGGGAGGATCACTCCACTGGAGGAAGGCAGTGACCAACCTCAGTGCAGGGAGGATCACTCCACTGGAGGAAGGCAGTGACCAACCTCGGTGCAGGGAGGATCACTCCACTGGAGGAAGGCAATGGCCAACCTAAGTGCAGGGAGGATCACTTCACTGGAGGAAGGCAGTGACCAACCTCGGTGCAGGGAGGATCACTCCACTGGAGGAAGGCAGTGGCCAACCTCAGTGCAGGGAGGATCACTCCACTGGAGGAAGGCAGTGACCAACCTCGGTGCAGGGAGGATCACTCCACTGGAGGAAGGCAGTGACCAACCTCGGTGAAGGGAGGATCACTCCACTGGAGGAAGGCAGTGACCAACCTCGGTGCAGGGAGGATCACTGCACTGGAGGAAGGCAGTGACCAACCTCGGTGCAGGGAAGATCACTCCAATGGAGGAAGGCAGTGACCAACCTCGGTGCAGGGAGGATCACTCCACTGGAGGAAGACAGTGGCCAACCTCAGTGCAGGGAGGATCACTCCACTGGAGGAAGGCAGTGACCAACCTTGGTGCAGGGAGGATCACTCCACTGGAGGAAGGCAGTGGCCAACCTCAGTGCAGGGAGGATCACTCCACTGGAGGAAGGCAGTGACCAACCTCGGTGCAGGGAGGATCACTCCACTGGAGGAAGGCAGTGACCAACCTCGGTGCAGGGAGGATCACTCCACTGGAGGAAGGCAGTGACCAACCTCGGTGCAGGGAAGATCACTCCAATGGAGGAAGGCAGTGACCAACCTCGGTGCAGGGAGGATCACTCCACTGGAGGAAGGCAGTGACCAGCCTCGGTGCAGGGAGGATCACTCCACTGGAGGAAGGCAGTGACCAGCCTCGGTGCAGGGAGGATCACTCCACTGAAGGAAGCCTCGGTGCAGGGAGGATCACTCCACTGGAGGAAGGCAGTGACCAGCCTCGGTGCAGGGAGGATCACTCCACTGAAGGAAGCCTCGGTGCAGGGAGGATCACTCCACTGGAGGAAGGCAGTGACCAGCCTCTGTGCAGGAGGATCACTCCACTGGAGGAAGCCTCGGTGCAGGGAGGATCACTCCACTGGAGGAAGGCAGTGACCAGCCTCGGTGCAGGGAGGATCACTCCACTGGAGGAAGCCTCGGTGCAGGGAGGATCACTCCACTGGAGGAAGGCAGTGACCAGCCTCGGTACAGACACTCTTACACAAAATATTAGGAACGTCAGAACACAAAATAAATTAGTTGGAGAAGATGGCTTATATAACAAGGTCGGGATCACAAGGCATTTTCACCTCTCTTAATACCGTCCATTAGGTCTCTCTCCTCACTTGAGGAGCTGAATGTCCCACGCGGGTTTAACTCTCTTTTTTTTTAATATTAATAATAAAAATAATAATAAAAATAACCATCTTTCCTCACTTCAATTATAATTACACGAGGCGTCTCCAAAGAGTGACGGACTCTAAGTTCAAGTGAAAATTGGCACTCAAGAGGACAGGGACTCAGCTGTTGGCCGCCATTGTTGTTGCTGTTGCTGTCGGGGGGGACAACTTTTTCTTTTCTCTTTATTCTTTTTAAACCTGCCTCTTCTCCTGTCCTTCCTTCTTCTGTTTCTCAACCGAGTCTCTTTATATTTCCTTCTCCTGTGTCTCTCCCTCCTCTTGTCCTTTTCCTTCCTGCGTTTTTTCTTCCTCCTCCTTTTAGGTGGTGTAAGCTCGGTCGGGAGAGAGGTGGCGTTGACTGGGGTTTGGGTGGCGTTGACTGGGGTTTGGGTGGCGTTGACTGGGGTTTGGGTGGACTTAGGTGGCGTCAACCAGGGCCAACTGCTGTTGCCTCTGTCTATCTCGTTGACTGCTTCCTCTGCAACAACGATACACAGGTGTTAGGTCAGCATTTTTAATATGATGTCACTGTACACAACTTAAACTCTACAGCTGCTATGGAACACAGAGAGTGCCACAGCTACCACGAAACACAGAGAGTGCCACAGCTACCACGAAACACGAAGAGCGCCACAGCTGCCACAGATCATGGGAGGTATTATACGAGTAATAAACAAATAAATACAGTGAAAGTTCTATTGCAAACTTAACAACAACACTCAAAATGTTATTTCATACGTTTCTCCATGAACATAATAATAATAATAATAATAATAATAATAATAATAATAATAATAATAATAATAATAATAATAACCCTAATCCTAATACTAATACTAATATTAATACTAATACTAATAATAATAAAAATAATACTAATAATAATAATAATAATAATAATAATAATAATAATAATAATAATACTAATAATAATAATAATAATAATAATAATAATAATAATAATATAATGTTACTACTTCTACTAATCCTAATCCTATTAATTATCCTAATCCTAATAATAATAAGAAAAATACTACTACTACTACTACTAATCTTAATCCCAATAATAGTAATAATAATAATTATAATAATATTTGTATAATATAATAAAAAATAAAAATAATAATAATTATTATTATTTAATAATAATAATAGTAATAATAATAATAATAATAATAATAATAATAATAATAATAATAATAATAATAATAATAATAATAATAATAATAATAATAATAATAATAATAATAATAATAAAATAACAACAACAATAATAATAATAATAATATACCTATGTAGGTGTCGACTTAACATTACATACTGAAAATATCGAAAATGAAATAAAAGTAACTGAGTATAATTGGCAAATTTCTTTGTGAGTTTGAAGGTTGTGCTTGTTGTCAGTGACGTGGCCATCATTCACTGCTCTGGTGTGACAGGTCAATTTCAGTCCTTCACTTCACTGAATTAGAAACTTTATACTCACAGTTCAATACCCAAATCTTCAGATGTCTTTACAAATAAAGCTGGAGTTACCTCTTTGGTGGTCTACATGAGAGTTGCTCGCTAGCAACCCGGTGAAGCAGAATCTCGGTCTGGTATCTGTCCACCTTAGAGAGGAATTTGACCGCAAGGTTGATAAGGTATTATAGTTAAACTTAATCGAGCCTTCAGATTATTTTTTGTTTTTTGCTCACCTGTGGTGATGATTAATGAAAACACGCAGATGGTTCGTATAGGTTAGCTCTAGACATCAGAGGTCTGAAATTGATTAAAAAAATGGGATGGCAAACCTGTGTGTTATAGACAATGATATTCACCGATTCCGTTATTTTTATTTTTCAGTGACAATTATCATGCCAACTTTCCATCAAATATTATAATCTACATCCAGACTGTAAACAGTATACTGGGTTCTCAACTTAGCGAGGACTGCTACAGCACACAACTATGCTATTCAGCCTAGTCACCACCTACGTAGGACTGGTGAGTCAAGAGCTGGATAATTTACCTAACGTTTCCGTCTATTTTGACAATATTTCTGTCCTAACTTTGATTTGGGAAAATCATATCCAGGCATATTCCTCCGTAATATTTAGACTGGACACTCATTGCTTTACTGACAAACTTTGAGAAATGTTTCCTTGGATTTAATTAAATTATCTTTTTACTAATATCAGTTAACCTCTTGTCTTCTATTAATGATAAAATGCAGACATTAATTCTCCAAGACTATGAAAATTAATCGTAGTTTTTCAGTAAATTCGTTCCCAGGCTGGTGGATCTTACCACAGTGTTGTCAGGCTGCTTGACAACACTGCATTTATGATATGATTTAGACACATATGCAACACTTGGGTATCTTTATTGAGGAAACATTTCCTCAATAAAGATACCCAAGTGTTGCATATGTGTTTAATTTATCAACTTATCGGTTCTCTGAACCATTCATCTACATTTATGATATGTTATCAAAGTTTAATTCCATCAAGGAAATATTTTTTTCAGTCCCCCTGCACTGAAGCTGCCAGGTATCAGTCCCCCTGCACTGAAGCTGCCAGGTATCAGTCCCCCTGCACTGAAGCTGCTAGGTATCAGTCCCCCTGCACTGAAGCTGCCAGGTATTATTCCCCCTGCACTGAAGCTGCCAGGTATCAGTCCCCCTGCACTGAAGCTGACAGGTATCAGTCCCCCTGCACTGAAGCTGACAGGTATCAGTCCCCCTGCACTGAAGCTGCCAGGTATCAGTCCCCTGCACTGAAGCTGCTAGGTATCAGTCCCCCTGCACTGAAGCTGCCACGTATCAGTTCGAGAAATGATGAAGCCAACGCAGGATCAGGGGGAGGGTATGTCCTGTTGCATCATCATGAGGACACCCAGTTTTCTGTTTGCTTCATTAGCAGACAGCAGCCTCCTGCTTGCCAAACAACGCTTCTCGACTAGAGAGAATGTATAACCCTGGTGAGGGGCATCTCTACACTTAATAGATAACGAATTTATGTTAGAAACTCACCGTAAGCTAGTAATTTACCTGGAATATTTTAAACTATCAAATAATCGCCTCCTGAGGTGAACTTTAGCTGTCGAGTCTTTAAGTGCAAAATCATGTATTAATATTAATGGTGCTTTAAATTATTTCTCTGGTTAAGTCGAAAGAGTCTATAAGAAACCTTGATTTATCATGCGGTTTTATTTCCTGTGAACTTTTTCCTCATTGTTTTATATCCTCTCATTATAAAGTCTTGGAATGAGGCAATGTGAGGGGAAAATATGACTCCAGTGTTCGTGGTTTGCATGTGAGTTACGATTGTTTGCTGAGGCGCCGCCTGCCAGCCACCCCCCGAAGGAAGTGCCTGGTAGACAGTTGATGTTACTGAGTGTCAGTTGATGTTACTGAGCGACAGTTGATGTTATTGAGTGACAGGTGATGTTACTGAGTGACAGTTGATGTTACTGAGTGACAGTTGATGTTACTGAGTGACAGTTGATGTTACTGGGTGACAGTTAATGTTACTGAGTGACAGTTGATGTTACTGGGTGACAGTTAATGTTACTGAGTGACAGTTGATGTTACTGAGTGACAGTTGATGTTACTGAGTGACAGTTGATGTTATTGAGTGACAGTTGATGTTACTGAGTGAACGTTTATGTTACTGGGTGACAGTTAATGTTACTGAGTGACAGTTGATGTTACTGAGTGACAGTTGATGTTACTGAGTGACAGTTGATGTTACTGAGTGACAGTTAATGTTACTGAGTGACAGTTGATGTTACTGAGTGACAGTTGATGTTACTGAGTGACAGGTGATGTTACTGAGTGACAGTTGATGTTACTGAGTGACAGTTGATGTTACTGAGTGACAGTTGATATTACTAGTGAAGTTGATGTTACTGAGTGACAGTTGATGTTACTGAGCGACAGTTGATGTTACTGAGTGACAGTTGATGTTACTGAGTGACAGTTGATGTTAATGAGTGTCATTTGATGTTACTGAGTGACAGTTGATGTTACTGAGTGACAGTTGATGTTACTGAGTGACAGTTGATATTACTGAGTGACAGTTAATGTTACTGAGTGAGAGTTAATGTTACTGAGTGACAGTTGATGTTACTGAGTGACAGTTGATGTTACTGAGTGACAGTTAATGTTACTGAGTGTCAGTTGATGTTACTGAGTGTCAGTTGATGTTACTGAGTGACAGTTGATGTTACTGAGTGACAGTTGATGTTATTGAGTGACAGGTGATGTTACTGAGTGACAGTTGATGTTACTGAGTGACAGTTGATGTTACTGAGTGACAGTTGATGTTACTGAGTGACAGTTGATGTTACTGAGTGACAGTTGATGTTACTGAGTGTCAGTTGATGTTACTGAGTGACAGTTGATGTTACTGAGTGACAGGTGATGTTACTGAGTGTTAACTGATGTTACTGAGTGACAGTTGATGTTACTGAGTGACAGTTGATGTTACTGAGTGACAGTTGATGTTACTGAGTGACAGGTGATGTTACTGAGTGACAGTTGATGTTACTGAGTGACAGGTGATGTTACTGAGTGACAGTTGATGTTACTGAGTGACAGGTTATGTTACTGAGTGTTAACTGATGTTACTGAGTGACAGTTGATGTTACTGAGTGACAGTTGATGTTACTGAGTGACAGTTGATGTTACTGAGTGACAGGTGATGTTACTGAGTGACAGTTGATGTTACTGAGTGGCAGGTGATGTTACTGATTGACAGTTGATGTTACTGATTGACAGTTGATGTTACTGAGTGACCGTTGATGTTACTGAGTGACAGTTGATGTTACTGAGTGACAGTTGTTGTTACTGAGGACAGTTGATGTTACTGAGTGACAGTTGATGTTACTGAGTGACAGGTGATGTTACTGAGTGTTAACTGATGTTACTGAGAGCTGCTTCAATAGATTTATGAACAAAATATCTAATAAATAAGTGAAACAGGCAGACAGACGGGCAGAAAGACAGGAAGACAGACGGGCAGACAGACAGGAAGACAGACGGGCAGACATTCGTGTAGACAGAAAGGAAAAGAGATGAGCATACAGACAGGAAGACAGACGAGCAGACAGACAGGAAGAGAAACGAGCAGACATACAGGAAGAGAGACGAGCAGACAGGAAGACAGACGGGCATTCAGTGAGACGGGCAAATAATGAAACGGGAAGACAGTAAGACAGACAGACAGTGAGGACAGACAGTGAGAAGGACAGACAGTGAAAAGGACAGACAGTGAGAAGGACAGATAGTGAGAAAGACAGACAGTGAGAAGGACAGATAGTGAGAAGAACAAACAGTGAGAAAGACAGACAGTGAGAAGGACAGGCAGTATGAAGGACAGACAGTGAGAAAGACAGTGAGAAGGACAGACAGTGAGAAAGACAGACAGTGAGAGGGACAAGTAGTGGGAGGGGTGGGCAGTGAGAGGGGCGGGTAGTGAGATGGAAGGTCATTGAGAGGGGCGGGCAAAGAGAGGGGCGGGTAGTGAGAGGGGCGGGCAGCCAGTCTCTCATGTAATTAAATGATCCTAAGAGATTGCAGTGCTGGGTGCCGCCCCACTCACGCAAACCCTTCCCACTCACCTCCCTCAAAGCTCTCCCACTCCTCTATTGTGATTATTATTATTATTATTATTATTATTATTATTATTATTATTATTATTATTAATTTTGTTGTTGTTGCTGCTATTTATTATTATTATTATTATTATTATTATTATTATTATTATTATTATTATTATTATTATTATTATTATTATTATTATTATTATTATTATTATTATTATTATTATTATTATTATTATTATTTACATTCCACGGAACACCTTTAAGAGGTTTCCTGATTTTTCCCCTGCTTAAATACAACTTATCAATGTTATTTCACTCATAGCTCGAGAACGCCTCATCCATTTGGCTTCAAATTTTCACCATTTGTGTACGGTGTGTACGGTAACGAGGACCAATACTTGGAACAACTGGACGACGGCGGAAAGTGAAATTCAAATGAGTAGTTAGAGATGTGATCACTTTATGGTTAAAAATACTGTGAAATATTTTGATCACTTTAAATCAGGTTAAATAATATTCAGTGTATCTCTTCTGAACGACTTCAGTATTTAATGACTGATGCGTCTCAGGGTCAGGGTAGTGTCTGTTAAGTTCTGTTTCCTTGGAGCAAAATTAGTTGATGTAGTAAAATAATGAAAACAACGTGGAATCATTGGAATCCGTGCCGTAACTGGAGAATGACTCATCTGATCGGCTTCAGATTTTCACCACTGGTGTGGTTTCCTGAACTCACGCTGCTGATGGATGGCATAAGTCATAATTTTCCAATATTATTGAATAAATAGTAATAACTGAATTTTTATTCAGTAATTAAAGATTGCTTCTTCTGGCTGGCTTCAAAATATTGTTGATGATGCATTGTGTAACACAGATGAAAACCCATAAGTTTAGTCCCAGCAAGTTCAAATTTGATTATTTTCTGAAAGAGTTAAAAAAAAACTTGGAATCGTTGGAATCAAATCAATTACTGGAGAAAGTCTTTTCACATCGGTTTCAAATTTTTCAATTGGTGGTCTTTATTAAAGCACAGTTTGTCACTCATTAAAATATAATGATAAATATATAATAATTGTGAAGGTCATCAATCCTCAGTGGTTGATGCATCGTATAAAATAGAAGGAATGTTTCAGTGTTTAGGCTGTGTTGGCACAAATGTTGTTGGATTCCCTTCAATAACTCGGAAATGCATCTTCCGGTCAGCTTTAAACTTTCAGTGCTGATGTGTTTTCCTCAAAGGAAACAATCTCTTGATGTTAAATTGTGTAAGTTATTATGTGACAATTATATTAATCAAATTTATTTCAGTGAAATGAAGAATGTCTCTTCTGATCAGAAATATGTCAGAGTGTTTGACTTGGTTATCCTAGGTAAAATTAGCTTGATGTTCATTTATGTGCCTATAACATTTAATTGTCCTCAAGTGTTCTATTAAAATGTTGTAATATTAAAAAGTTAATATACACAGCTACAGCTGTGTATATCAGCGATATCACATTAGGAATTCACCTCTTTGTAGTCAGTAATGATCTGTACTTAGCTATGTCAAGACGTGACTAGTGTGCTCTCCGTTCTTAGCTACCTGAGATTGTGATGATGACTTCCTCGACTACGAGTAGCTATATCTCCAACTTAACGCAGAATTAATGGAAGCAAGAAGAGAAATTCAAAGACTGAAGAGTGTGTGTTAGGATTATCCCCGATCTTCCAACGTAGACAGTTCCAACAAGGACAATTGTTAACGACAAAGTGAAGCCAGCCAATGAAGATATCCCAACGAAGACCATATCTACGAAGACCGTCGAGAACGTCATGCACACCGTCAGTCGAGGTAAGAACATTGTTTGAGCTGGGGGACAATCAGATTAAGTTTAAGGATAGGGCTTTTTGTCTTAGAGATAGGAAGAGGAGGCAGAGGGTGTGTTTTCCATGGGCTGGGATGAAGGATATTCTTAGCCGTCTGGACGACATAGCAATCCTATTATCTGTCTCAGTGCTGGAGGCAACGATGTTGGCAGACATAGGAGTGAGGACCTGATTAGCAGGTATAGGTCAGCAATAGAGATAATTAAGAAAAAGGGGGGAAACCCTGTGATATGTGGCATTTTGCCAAGGAGAGGAATTGGAAATGAATAGTTGTCCAGGGCAATTGATGTCAATTGCTGGCTGGACAAACACTGTAAGGAAAATTCAGTAACATTCATTGACAACTGGGATCTATTCTATTGCAGAAATGACATGTATGCCAGGGATGGGGTTCACTTATCAAGGTCTGGGGTGGGGGCACTGGCCAATGCAGTAGAGGGAGCTGTTAGGGCTTTAAACTAGAAATAGTGGAATGGGTTTTGAGGAAAAAACAGTGAAGTCCCATTGTAGTATTGTGAGTTTTATGGAAACCAGTAATATGCTGAATGAGGTGGACATTGGAAAGCCAGTGGCACTAGGTGACAAGGACAGAAATAGGTATAGTGGAAAAACAGAAATGAGCAGGAAGGAAAAAAAAGAGGGTCTTTAAATTTATACTATACTAATTATGCTAATAGTCGTAGTGCTGAATAAGATGGACGAGTTGAGATTAGTTGCAAGTGCAGGTAACAGATGTATTTGCCATAACTGAGACATGGTTTAATACGAGAAATCAGGACATGCCTGCTGAATGTCACATTCAGGGTTTTAAATTGTTCCAAGTGGGCAGAAGTATCGGGAAGGGGGGTGGGGAGGCACTGTATATCCGGGATCGCTCGATCTGTTGCATAAAAACGGGTATAAAGTCTGAAATAACACATACAGAATCTGTCTGGATAGAATTTTTAGATGGGCATGAAAAACTGATTTTAGGAGTGATATACCGACCCCCAAACTTAGTGACCAAGGGAGACTACTTTGGGAGGAAATTGTTAAGGCCAATCAATCAGTCAGATTGATTGGAAATACTTGACTCTGAATTTAGAATCTAACGACATCTTACAGGTAGTTCAGGATTGTTTTTTGAAGCAGTTTGTGGCAGAACCTACAAGGGAAATAACCTGCTTGACTTGGTTCTGGCAAACAAAGAAACCCTTGTTAATAATTTATAAATTACAGAGGAACTTGGCAAAAGTGACCACAAATCAATTAATTACCTTTAACACTGAATGGAAGTATGATTGTAGGAATAACTCAGTAACAGTCCCAGATTTTCGCTTAGCAAATTACAATGGGCCGAAAGAACACTTATCATCTGTGGACTGGGGTAACGTAGTAGTGATATAAGTCGTAGTAGTAGTAGTGATACAATAAGGTATAACAGTCAACTTGCACATGAGTAAAAGGTGATAAAAGCAATTACTTGGGTAGTATAAAAATAGGTTAGACAAACTCCAAACTTTGTTTGGAGTGGTGTTGGTGCGTGGAGAATTAATGATCTGAAGGCTCAACGCAATTGAACCGGCGATCCAGTTTACACTAGAAGAAGAGTCCAATGACAAGCTACCCTTTCTAGACGTCCTCATCCACAAAGTAGATAACAACCTAAGATTTCAAGTTTACCGGAAACCTACAAATAAAAATGATCTCACACACTTCTATTCCAGACCAAAAGAGGCATCATCATCAGATTTTTCCTAAGAGCATACCGAATTTGTAGTCCTGAGTTTCTTGACGAGGAATGTACATACATTCACCAAACCTTCACTGATTTACATTTTCCTTCCTTTTTCATCAAAGATTACAAGAAAAGAGCTCTTCAGATCATTAATTCTCCACGCATCAACACCACTCCTAACAAAGTTATAATTCTTCCCAACAGCCAGGTTGCATTGAACGTTTCTAAAGCACTTGCACAAGCTAACACTAGAGTCGCCATCGCTTCCAGCACTTCTATAAAGGATCTAACCAGGACAAAATCCAAGCACCTTGAACCAGTCAACGCAGGGGTTTACACTATACCCTGTGGAGAACTGCGAACAAAGATTAGTGGTAGGAGAGAACAGCAAGAAGCATAAGAACATAAGAATGGACCACACACGCACGAAGGCCTACTGGCCCATACAAGGCAGGTCCTTATCAAAACCACCACTACCTAAGAATTCACTCCTGCACCCACGACACCAATCAAACCCAGCCCCTCCATCTCATATATTTGTCCAATCTCTTTTAAAGCCACCCAAGGTCCTAGCCTCTATCACCCTAATCGGAAGATTGTTCCACGCATCTACAACTCTGTTCGAAAACCAGTACTTGCCTATGTCCTTTCTAAATCTAAATTTATCCAATTTAAATCCGTTATTTCTGGTTCTTACTTGGTTCGATATCCTCAGTATTTTATTAATATCTCCTTTGTTTATGCCCATCATCCACTTGTACACCTCGATGATATCTCCCCTCATTCTACGTCTCTCCAGAGAGTGGAGATTCAACGTTCTAAGTCTATCTTCATACGGGAGATTTCTTATACTGTAAATCATTTTAGTCATTCTTCTTTGTATGTTCTCCAATGAATCTATATCCATCCTGTAGTAAGGAGACCAAAACTGAGCTGCATAATCCAAATGAGGTCTCACTAGTGATGTATAGAGCTGTAAAATAACTTTTGGACTTCTGTTGCTTATACTTCTTGAAATAAATCCTAGTAATCTGTTAGCCTTATTGCGCACACTTAGGCACTGACCTCTCGTAAACCCATGCTGAGATTCATTAATCAAATTATGGTCTTCAAGGTGACTTCTGATAATATCAGCTATAATTGATTCTAATAATTTGCCTACTCTCCATGGGGAAGTGGAACAGAATTCTTCCTCCGTAAGCCATGCGTGTCGTAAGAGGCGACTAAAATGCCGGGTGCAAGGGGCTAGTAACCCCTTCTCCTGTATATATTACTAAATGTAAAAGGAGAAACTTTCGTTTTTTTCTTTTGGGCCACCCTGCTTCGGTGGGAAACGGCCGACGTGTTGAAAGAAGAAAGAAGAATTTGCCTACTATAGACGTGAGGCTTATTGGACGGTAATTTGATGGAATGGACTTATCCCCTGATTTGAATATAGGAACTACATTAGCTATCTTCCACATCTCTGGCACAACACCAGTTAGGATGGAAACACGCCTCAATGAACACATTAATGCATGTAGGAACGATAACCTGAACAACGCCTGCGTACAACACCGAAATTCTACCAATCATCTCATGAAATTCAAAGACGCCCGACTAGTAATCAAAGAAACTGATTTCCGCAGACGCAAGTGCCTTGAATCAGCACTTATCGCTGTTTCTAACACAATTAAACAAAACAAAGGCAGCTTTACCAAGATTCTTTTGCAAGAATCCTCCTGAAAACAGTAAACCCTACCATCTCATAGTCTCTCCTACTACACAAGCACTTCGCGGATGTGGAACACTGCTGCAGGTCTTCTCTTTTCCAACCTCCAACAGAAATATTTGTCTAACCTATTTTTATACTACCCAAGTAATTGCTTTTATCACCATTTACTCATGTGCAAGTTGACTGTTATACCTTATTGTATCACTACTACTACTACGACTTATATCACTACTACCTCTACCACCACTAGTATTACACCTCACCCTGAACCTATATATATACCCTGTGTGTCCATGCATTGTTTGTAACGGCTTGACAAAGCTCCTGGAGAGCGAAACGTTGCCACAATAAAATGTCTCATTAGTTGCATTTGTGTCCTTTTACTTAACATATTGTCGGTAATTCTACCAATATTAATACATAAACACTTAAGCAGTATAATGTGATCCTTTATTAACAACGTTTCGCCCACACAGTGGGCTTCATCAAGTGTTTATATTTCCATTGTGTCGGTAGTTTATACCATTTATTCCTCTTTAAGGGGGGCTCCTTGTCGTGGTAAAGAGGCTATTGGTCTGAGGAATTGGACCTCTTGGTCTTCTTCCTCAGACCGAACCTAATTACCCCCCAATCCCCCCTCCCTTTTCCCATCTTCCCCATCCTCCCTTTTTCCTTTCCTCCTCCTCCTCCTCATCCCTCCCTTATTTCCTTCCCAGTTTTACCCTGGGAGCTTCTCTCCCCAGGCATTCTAGTTCCTAGGTAGGGTGAAGGGTATCGTGGTCCATCCCATTCCGTTGAGGTCCTTGGCGGTGGTGTAGTTTGCCGTGGAATCTGGATCGCCTGGGGATGTCCCGTTTCCTCTCCGGTCACCCGGGGGGTGGCCTTGGGTATCTTTCGGGCGACGGGTGTATCTCTGGAGGCCACCTTTCGGATTCCGGGGGTGGTGGCCGAAGGCGGTATGCTTTGTGGCGGATATCCCGCCACCCTCTCTTTGTCGCCGAGATGGC
>WNWK01032523.1:0-21836 GCA_009830355.1 Cherax destructor
ATCAAAATCTTTATTTCTGTAATGTCTTCCACTCTATCAAACGAGACCAAAAACCCGAGAATACAACCATAAATACCATACAAAAATACTCCATAAAGTTGCGTTTTACACCAAAAAGTCAGTTTTTCTCACTATGCAGTGCATGCTGCAGGACTTTATATGATCCCACGTTACCACAGACCCATTCTTTCATATCTAGGCCCAAATTTACAGCTTGCATCTTAACTGAGCGAGCGGGAGCTCATGCGTTGTACTATGGCACAGAGACTGACTTAAAACCGTGATACAAGGGGACTGACCCTGAAAGGTCAGTCCGTTTATAACTGCCTATTCTTTTCCCCACATTCACCTTGGCTATTCCTCAACTCCTTCCCTCCAGGGAAATTCATTAAAGCTGATGATGCGCTATTGATCCAAGGAATAGGATTTGTGCTTTCCTTTGGATCAAAACTGATTGTTGCTTCCTTCATTTTCCAGTTGTTGCTTCAGCATTTTTCCCTAAGTATACAAGTATGTTCATTACTCCTACCAGATATTGGGAATAATATCAACCTTTCAGTAGCTCCCCTCTTTATCTAACTTCCCTCCTTGTATCTAACTGGCAAGTACATGTACTCCCAGGCTTTTTTTTGTCTTTCCCCAAAAAGCTGTTTCTTATGCTCTGCAATATTTGCTTTTTGCCTTTTCATGACTACTGCCTCCTAATCATTTTGCTTTGCTTTTAAATATACAATGGCCCCCGAGTAACGTAAAACTTCTTTCCCGAAGCCTGATCAAGTGCCATTACAAGAATTTACCCCCTTAAGGAATAATGTCACATAGGTTAGTCTTTAGACCACCAAAATACACTTCCACAAGCACTTACAATATTATACATGTACTTACATAATTGTACGATTTCAGGTGTTCGTTCTCAGGGGTCCACTGTACTCTAAATTTTTTTTGTCATTTTTACTGTAAAAACCTCTTGTATGCTAACTTTTCCTCCCAGTTACCACCCTCTTTAGATTATCATGCCACAAATTCTTCCCACCTCACCCCCCATCCTATAACCATAAACTACTGGTAGTAATATAATAGTGCTAAACCCAAAAGGGGTTGTCATTGCGAGGGGGGTGTGCTGAGGAGTATGCAAAGATTAGAAGGGAGAGAAGGGCTAGGGTGTGCAAGGATTAGGGTTAATGGGGGTAGATGAAAGTGAAGAGAAATTAAAATCAGTTGGTGCAGTTAGTTTTTAAAAAACCAGTCTGCGTCAAAAGGGGAAGGGGTGCAATAAGGAAACTTTGAAAGTGAATTCTGTGTCCTCCCAATACAGGACTATCTATTAGAAGTGGTGAACCGACCATGCAACCTGGCAGTTCTTGCAGAGCAATGCAGTGTTTTTTCCCTAAGGTATCTTGAGGCACGTGGCTGGTATGTACACGGAAACGCAGTCTCCCAAAGGCGACAGGTGAAAAGACGGCCAATAACCTAAATGTGGTTTTTACAAAAAAATTGTGGTTCACATGGATCACTGTTGCCAGTTGTTGCAGAGTTCTCAAGCAGCAAGTCTTCCTGTTTGTTACCCAAATAAGTGTCCAGGTAAAAGCAAATAGACTAGTATCTTGGGTTTACTGGAAGTGTGGTATAACCAAAGTTGTATAGAGTGCAAGGACTATGGGATGAAGGAGTCAACTTTCTGGATACCCTGTAATGCACCATAGGAGTCCAAATGTGGACATCAACATGGTATGAGATGTCCATGAGAAATCATATGCATGTAAATTGTACAGCCCACATGTACATAGGGGCACATGTGTACCATGGGCAAGGAGCACTACATTGAATGATCTGGGCAAATGAAAAACCCAAAAATGTAGGTATGTTACAGGTAACATTAGTGGGGATGTTCTAGGCTTCCCTGGATGTGCTTATGGTGTGGGCATATCGAATGTCTCTTAAAAAATTGGGACACAACCAGATCCTCACTAGAAGTTTCTCACACTACAGCTGGCTTGTTTCCTTTGATGGCTTCTTTTGTAATCAACCTTTGCAAATTCTGTCAGCAATTTGCTCCTGCATTAATCCTTAACTGTCCAACGTTATATACGTTTACACATACGCTCCGACCTTGGTTTTCCCCATTTGAAACATTAAAAAAAAAAGTATATACGTATACGTTCGGAGTGCTAGCGGTAAAACGTTATATACGTTTGGACAGTTATGGCTTTAAATTTAATGCCAAAATGTCTTGACAAACTCGGCCCTCAGACCCATGGTGCAAGGGGGCCAAGACCCAAAACTGTTTCCTCCCCACAAAACCGGGAGACACTTAGGATGCAGCCAATAGCCCCAGTAATCTTGAGACTTCATGCTTGGTTGCAGTCACTATGGCTGTCTCGTTGACAAATGTGCCAGGGTAGGGTATTACTTTTTGGGCATTACTGAGTGGAAAGCACATTATGTAATGTATACAATAATGAAAAACACTATATGTCAGGTGTGCCCGCTTTACGGCATTTCACTAATGCAGCAGTTTTCAATTACATACCATTTTCTACTTGTAAGACACGGCTTATAAGACTTGTTTTAGTTTGATGGCTCAGCATCTGACGTAACTGGGAAAGCTACAGCCCATCCCAAACTTGGTTCTCATCCTGACCTTCAGTTAATAGGATGCAGGGTGGTTTTGGAGACATTTTATGGAAAAAAATTAATGTCACAATATGGTATACCCATTATTCTTTTGTTTAGACTTCCTACAATAATTATATTCACCATTCCCTATAAGCCAAGGACAAAAATATTTTAAGGTAATATGTGTGTACTTATATGCATTTTAGGCCTATCTGTTGCTCATTTAATCCTAAAGGAATTCTTGATGCTGGTGAGCTTTTGATTTAGGGAATTATCTTGCTCCAATTCCTGTAATTAACCCTTCGGTGGGTCCCGTAGTACTACGGCTTTGAAGGTGTGCGCGCGCCGTAGTTCTACACCATAAAGCTCGGCCGACTCAGATGAGCTGTAAGGGTAAATTGGGCCTAGATACGAGAGAATGGGCCTATGCAGTTTTTTTTTTTTTTTTTTTTTCAAACAAGTCGGCCGTCTCCCACCGAGGCAGGGTGACCCAAAAAAGAAAATCCCCAAAAAGAAAAACTTTCATCATTCAACACTTTCACCACACTCATACATAATCACTGTCTTTGCAGAGGAGCTCAGATACTACAGCTGAGAAAAGTCCCTCCCAGCTGTCACTATCTCAGACCCCTCCTTTAAAGTGCAGGCATTGTACTTCCATTTCCAGGACTCAAGTCCAACTAAATCAATTAACTGGTTTCCCTGAATCCCCTTCACACAATGTTACCCCGCTCATCCAACAGATCGTCATGTCCCAAAAACCATTCGTCTCCATTCACTCCTATCTAACACGCTCACACATGCTTGCTGGAAGTCCAAGCCCTCGCCCACAAAACCTCCTTACCCCTTCCTCCAACCTTTTCTGGCGGCCCCCTACCCCGCCTTCCTTCCCCACAGATTTATACGCTCTCCAAGTCATTCTACTTTGATCCATTCTCTCTAAATGAAAACCACCTCAACAACCCCTCTTCAGCCCTCTGACAAATACTTTATAACTCCACACCTTTCCCAATTTCCACATTCGAATTTTCTGCATAATATTTCACCACACATTGCCCTTAGACAGGACATCTCCACTGCCTCCAGCTGCCTCCTCGCTGCAGCATTTGCAACCCATGCTTCACACCCATATAAGAGTGTTGGTACCACTATACTTTCGTACATTCCCTTCTTTGCCTCCATGGATAACGTTTTTGTCTCCACAGATACCTCAATGCACCACTCACCTTTTTCCTTCATCAATTCTATGGTTAACCTCATCCTTCATAAATCCATCCGCTGACACATCAACTCCCAAATATTGAAAACATTTACTTCTTCCATAATCCCTCTCTCCAATGTGATATCCAATTTTCTTTATTTTCGTTTGATCCCCTCATCCCTTACTCTTTTTATGTTTTTTCCTTTCTACCTTTACACACCCCCCCAAACTCGTCCACTAACCTTTGAAATTTTTCTTTAGAATCCCCCAAAACCCGGTATCATAGAAAAATAACTGTGTCAACTCCCTTTTTGCATTTAATTCTCCAAAATTTAATCCCCCCCCTCCCCCCAACCCCCTAGCATTTACCTTTTCCCCCCCTATAAATATTTAAAAAACCATGGTGACATCAAAATCCCTTCTAAGACCTCTTTTCCGGGAAGTAATCTCCCCCCTTTACACACCTAACCTGGCCTCTATCCCCCTTAAAAACTCTTTGCCTTAGTAACACTACCTATTCCATACACTTCAACATTAATTGCCCCCCTATCCACTCTATCTTTCCCTTTTTTCTAAACCCATAAAGCAATAAAAACTTCTCTACCTTTATCTAAATACTTTAAATATTATTATTATAAATCAAATGGGCTAAACCACGGGGGTTACTGTTCACTTTTGTTTACTGTAAACACTTGATCTACCCCCCCTCCCCATTCTAAACCCCCTTTATCTAATAAACTCTCTTCTTCCTTAATTCTTTCAATAAAAATTACACTTTACCGGTTTATAAATTTTTCCCCCTATAATTTTACACTCTTTTACCCCCCTTTCCCCTTTTTTAAAAAAGGAACTATACATCCCTGAACCCCTGGTCCCTTTCCCCTTTTTCTACTTTTATTAAACAAAAATCCCAAACCCCACCTTTTCTGCCCTTTTTTAAAATTTCTGTCATGATTCCGTCAATTCCTGCTGTCCCCCTTTCATTCAGTAATCCTCCCCCCCCCCACCCATCCTGCTCTTCTTCACTCCTAAACGATGTTGTACCTCCCTGGCCAGTCATGAAATTATGCCCCCCTCTTTTCATCAACTTTTAAAAAAGTTCCTCAAAATTTTCCCCGCCATCTACCCAATACCCCCGCTCCCCATCACTAACCCCCCTACTCTGTTTTAACTGACTCCATTCGTTCCTGGCCTTCCTTGTTTATCCCTCCAAAAATTTTCTTTTTTCAGCAAATTTCTTGACGACCTCCCCCGTTCTTTCACCCGCTCTTCTTTGCACTCTCCCCCAACTCTCTTCACCTTTCTTTTCTCTCCTTCTCTGCTCTTCTCTAACTTCTGTTTTTAAAAACCTCTCATAAGCTCCCTTTTTCTCTTTTATCACACCCTTTACTTCTTCATTCCCCCTCCTCCTCTTTCCTCCTGCCCCCCCTCCTATAACCACAAACTTCTGCCCCATTCTAATACTGCTTTTTTAAAAACTACCCCAAACTTTTTAACCCCCACTACTCCTACTTGCACTAGCCCACCTTTCGGGTTTTCCCTTATTCTCTTTTCCCCTCCTCCTTATTTTTCCTTTTTACCTCTCTCTTACTTGCTGTTGCCATTTTTTTGCCCCATCCCCTTTTACTCTAACTGTGCTCCAAATAATGATCGATATACCCGTTCCCCTCTATAAACATGTACATCCTGAACCTACTCATCACCTTTTACCCCCAATAAAATCAACAAACTACTTTCCTTAGTGCTATATCTTTGTATATTTTTTATCCTCTTTTCAAAAAATATGTATTACTTATTAAAACCTCTTTCTACACATAGCTCAATTAATGGCCCCCCATTTACATTTCCTACCCCAAAATTTCCTACTACTCCACCCACAACATTTTTCCCCACTTTAGTTGATCCCAACCACAATTACTCTCTCCTTGGTTGAAAACCCCCCACACACTGCTCAACTTTTCCCAAAATCTCTCTCTCTCCTCCCTTCTCTCTTCTCAGGTGCAAAAACACTTTAAAACCCCCTTTTAAACCCCAACCTTTATTTCTCCATATAATCCTTGAATTTATACTTTTATTTTCCCTTTTTACCTAATAACGTTATTCAACATTTTGCCACTCCTTCTTTAGCTCTAACCTTTTAAAAACCCTATCTAACCCCATTTTTTTCCCCCCACTGAAACTCTCTCCCCCCTTCAGCTTTGTCTCATTTAAAAACCAGGACATATTTTTTTCATTCATAACATCTCAATCATCTTTTTTTATCATTGCACCCCCACGCACATTCAAACACCCCACTTTGCGTTTTTTTCTTCTTTTTTTTAGTAATATACAGGAAAAGGGTTACTATTATTTTCGGCATTTTAGTTGATTTTTAAACCATGTTTGGAGGAAAGATTCTTTTCCCACTTCCCCAGGATATAAAAGGGAAAACAATAGAACAAGAACTTTTAAAGATAAAATAAAAGAAAACTCAGATAGTGTGTATCAAAAAACGTGTATTTTGCAATTGTGACCTAAGTGAAAGTAAAGTAGCAGACTCCAAATCCATGTTTATGAGACAGAAAAAAGCCCCAAATCCTACCATCATGAAAACATTTTGGTTTTCTTTTCCAGTCACCTGGCAGGATGGTATACCTCCTGTGGTTGCAGTAATTAATAAAATCCTGCAGTACATAATGTAAAAAAATATGACCGTTTTTTTGGTTTAAAACGACTGCAGTTTTTCTTTTTAAAATTTTTTATGTTTTATTAAGTTTCTTGGTCTCATTTGATAGTTGGAAGATATATTAAAAATAGACATGATTTTAGTTGGTTTCAGGACAAAGTAACTTTAAATTGAGCTCAAAATAGGGGAAATGTTTGATTTTGCTGATATTCCAGAACAAAAATTTCCCCTCCCTTAATATGCATCCAGCTGGTCGGTTTAATGTGTTCCGTGTGTTTTTATACAATTATTACAAAAATGGTTTTCCCATAACGAAAATCTTTTTGTGTGTGAATAAAAACTCAAAGGGAAAAGGTTAATGCAGGAGGGCCTGAGAACAGAGTAATGAACAGAGGAAATTTTTTAATGCCGGGAAATTATCAATTGTTCTGGCCCCTATTTTGAAATTGGCTGAATTACCAATTTATGACCACTTGATTGGGTAATTGAAATGGGAAATGGGCATTTTTCTTTTATTTAAATTGATAGGAATACTGAATTTGGTAGACTGGAACAAGGGAAATTTGGGCCAAAAATGGGCTCAATGGGTAAAATTTTCCGATGCACAAATATCCCAAGCCCAAAAATTTTTGGGAAACGTAATTCCATAAGTTTATCTAAAATTTCATACTTTTAAGTTTTTTTTAAATTTTTTTTTAATACTCTGAGCAAGTTTCAGATTGGGGTTTTGCCCCTAAAAGGGTTAAGCCTGAATTCTTCCACCCTCTTCCCCCTCCCCCCCCCAAAGGTTTTAAAATCTGGGTTTGTGCTCCCCATGATAAAAAAAAATTTGCTCATTAACTTTTTTACTCTGTTTTTAATTATCAGGTTTTTATGTTATTTAAAGTAAAAAAAAAAAAAAAAAGGAAAGTTTCACTTTAAGCAGTATCCTGGAACCTAACCTTTATGAGGGGGGCCCCCTGTATTTGGAAAGAAAAATGATGGGTTATACAGTTTCCCAAGTCCCATGGCAGTGATATGTACCCCCCTGGTTACTGTCTACTAACCTACTACTATAAAATTACTACTGTAATTTAGGGGAATTTAAAACCCTGAGGCATGGGAAAAATAATTTCTAATAAAATTTTGGTACAATATTTTTGAAAATTGTTGTTTAAAAAAAACTTTAAATGATCATTTAAATTTTATAAAAAAAAAAATTTTTACAAATTAAATGGATATTTCAAATGATAATGAACTTGGGTTTTGCCCATCTTAGATTTTCTCTATGACAATCGAAAAAAAAAAGGTGATAAATAATAAAAAGTATTACATCAATTTTGTATTACAAAATTCAAATTCAGTAACAAATTGATGAATGATGATAATGGGCTAAAAATAATCCTACTGGAAAAAAGGCGGTGTAATGATTTTGGATCTGAACAAAATGCACTCCGAATTAAGGGAACAAATTTCTTTTCAAAAATTATACAAACATTCCCTGTGGTTTCCCTTCTATTTGATTATAATAAAAATACAAACATTAATTTTAACAAGGGGATGGGGATCTAAACCCATGGGTCAAACAGTACCGGGAAGGGAAAGGGAAAGCTTTGATCCAAGTACAAAGTTCAGTTCCTTGGATAAAAGCCCCTTCTAGGATCAAAAAACCTATCGAGAAAATGGAGGGGTGTGTGTGGGGAAATAGTCTTAAATAAGTTTTGTGGTAAAGTGGGTGGCAGGAGTATGTTACACTCCCCAAAACCCCGGGGTCATTTCCCATCATGCAAAAAAAAACCAAAAGCTAAATAACGCGAACAATTTGATTTAATAATTTAGATTTAAAACCCTGAAAGTTAGAAATTGAACCCCTCAGGGGTTTAAACACGTGCAAAAAAAGCAGACTGGCAAAAGCCAACAGTTAAAATACACTGGTAGCAGAAAACCTTATCATACAACTTTTTGCCCAAAGCTAAAATTTATCAAGGCCCAGCCTTGGGAAAAAGTTGTTTTAAAAAAACTCTTTAAAAAATTCTTTGAAACAAAACTATAGAAAACAGTGAAAGTTCTTCAGCTAACATGAAAAATAAAACGCCTGGTTTCCCTAAAATGCCCTTGAAGGGGTTGTCTTAATGCCAGCGGGATCTTGATCCAAAATTAAAGGGGCAATTTTTCCTGGTGGTTAAACCTGATTCCCCCCTTTTCCCCAAGTGCTATATAATCCTTTGGGTTTAGTATCCCCCCATGAATATATTCATCTTTAAAGAATGTGGGGAAAAATAAACAAGGGGGACTTTGTCCAGTGATCATGGGTTCCAATTTCGTCCCCTTGAAATGTGTCTGGGGAGTAAGGGAAAAAAGGGAAATTTAAAACATAAATTTAAATGAAGAAAATTTTTGTAATGGAGCAGGGCCCCCGACTAATAAAAAAATTTCATTCCGGGCCTGCTAAAGTGCCATTCACAATTTACCCCCTTGGAATAATGTCCGTAGGTTAGTTTATTGAAAAATACACTTCCCAACCTTAAATATTATACTTACATAATTTAAAATTTCGGGTGGTTTGGGGGACCCCTTTTTGTGCATCAGAAGGTAATAGACAAAATGTAAGAAAAAAAAAAAATGAACCAAGTTTGAAGAAAATGGAAAAAAAAAAAATTTACAAACCAGGTCAGAGACAACTGAAAATTAGGAAACAGAAAAAAATTAAAAATGTTAAAAGTGCAGAAAATGGGAGGAATCACAAAAGGCTCAATGAATGAGATGCAGATAGGCAAAAAACAGATTGAAAATAGGGCATAAGGGCCAAAACAGAAAGAGTTTTTCTATAGCAGTGAGGAGGGGAATGACTTGGGAAATGGATAACATGCGTCTTTAATGTTTTCTTTAAAAACATTTTAAAATTTGGCATATTTTTGGTGTACACCATAAAAATCTGTTTAAAAGTGGTGTATGCATTGGGAAAAAGTGGTACACACCACAGTCTTTCCTCCCCCGTGAGCCTCAGGCAAGTCCATTGTCAGCAGGAAAATGGGGCTACTGGGGGGGAGGGAAAGAGTGGGTGGGGGCGTCCCCTAGTGACTGAAAAGGAATGGGTGAGTGAAGGGTTTCCTGATAATTTATCTAACAGGACAGTTATACAGAGCTCAAAAAAAATTTGATTTTGAATTCAAACATTTAAAGAAAAATGAATAGTGAATGAAGACAAAAGACAAAAACAACCATCACAGACCAAAAAAATAACTGCAAAGAAAAAAGGTAGGAGGGAAAGCATAAGTACTACTACTACACAACAATGAACTTAAAATGGACTTCAAACATAAAAAGTTAATATCTATACATTTAATAAAAGAATGTGCTGAAGAAAATCGTTATCAAAGGAAAAAATGTTGTGCATTTTTTATAACAGTAACATAACCCTGCTACGATCCCAAAATGTTCCCGATTTGTATTTTATTTCATCTTTAAACACAAATAAATTAGATTACAAATTTTAAAACCTTTTCAGTTACAAATATACCCCTAGACATGTCACTGAATACTCTAGTTTTTTTATAAACAACATTTTTAAACACTTTTTATAACCAATTTCCCCGGCAAGAAATAAAATATTATATCAAAATGTACAAAGACATCTCATATCCAGTGCAATGTAATAAATAAAACTAAATTCACAGAAAATCCCTTAAACTATTTTCCCAAACTGTACACTTCCCCCCAATTTAAATTACAATATTAAGGCTAAACAATAAACATGTAAGTATAAAACTTCATATAGTATTTATGACTCAAAAGACAACATTATAAATACACCTTTTCATACGAAGATAAAAATTTAAAGAATTTAAATTTCTTGCTTATGCATGAAATTATAATTTTAAAAAAATTAAACTTAAAAAATTTAAATTTATTATGGAAGAAAAAAAGGGCTTTGTTTTATACAGTTTGTGTTAAAATTCATCTCAATGCAAAAGTAACAATGCAAAAAAACAACAAAAAAAGCAAATGGTGAAAATACTGGTGCAACTTTATAAAAAACAGGTAAATCTTTTTCCCCTTTCTTGTTGGAGGTTAGGAGCACAGTTATAACTAAGAAACAAACGTTCTGTCAAGAGGACAACAATTAAATTTTTCCCCTTCATACTGTAAAAATATATATACATTTTATAACTGCATTCCATCCCCCCGAACCTTGTTTAAAATGTTACTAAGACATCTCTAAACCCTCAATTCCTTTAACCAAAACCATAAAACAATAAGATCCCCAACATTTGGTGGGAAGCTCCATGGGAGGTGCGACTCCCCTAGTCACCTTGATGGGGAGGTCTGTTAGTTGGGCGGGGTGCATCCAAAAAGGGTCATATTAATGTTAGGGAGGTTAAAGGGGGGTCATTAAAAGGGTTGTTTTCTATTTGGCTCGACCCGCCCCCCTGACGACTGGCTGATGACAGTTTGATGGCCGTGACAGCTTGGCAATGCCCCCTTTTAAATGTGGCTGCACTAGACACAGGCTCTTTTAGCCACCATGCTTCCCCTCTCCTGTTGAAAGCTTCTTTAGACCCCCCCAACCTGAAGGTCCTTTAAAGGGGAAGGCTGTGGGGGAGAGAGTTGATTCTAGCACTATTGTTCTTATTTGTGGGGGGCCCATCATCTGGGCCCTCATGAATAGCTCCTCCTTTTCAGTATGTGGTTCTGACCAAAAAGGGTTGCTCCATGGACAACTAATCTGCCCCGGCTAAAAAACTACTTCTTGAATAAAACCTCCTGACATGTGACTGTTAAAGTGCTTTTCACATCAATCTAATCATTTGGAAGCTCAAAAATCACATATCAATCCACCTGATTCCATTGATTTTCTAGTGCTTTTTTTGAAAGTGCGCATCTCCTGAACACGGTTGCTCGCTGTCCAGTAACAAATGAAACTATGTTTTGATAACCATAGTTAGGATTCCCCACCCATCAAATGACTGCATCCCAAACAAACTGATTCCCAATCATGCTAAAAATGTACTCTTACATCGCAGACATTGACCATGCCTACATAACCTCAAATCTGTCGTTTCATGTGTCAAATGCTAAAATGAAGCCCCTGGGGTAGCGGAAATGAAGCGTGGGTGTACCAGGGACATGCCCTCTTCAAGACCTCAAGCTGAAAAAAAAATATTAGTGTTAATATTTGGATTTTAAAACGGGAAAAAAATTTGCCTTTAAAAATCCCAATTTTTGGAATTTTTTCCCACCTTTTCCAAAAAGTTGGCACAACTCCCATTTTTGTTGTAAAAGCCCACCCGATTTTTTGTGCTTAAAAGCTTATAAAAAGGGAAAAGTGGGGTTTTAGTTGGAATACCCTCTAGGCTCTACTAGATGGCAATTGGCTTCTTTTATCCTGCTAAAAATTTTAAAAGCATCAAAAAATGAGACAACTGTGTTTATTAAGTAAAACAATTTTAAAAAATAGGCAATGTGTGGGTAAAATTATCAGAGAATCCGAGTTTGGAGATTAGGATGGGATTCCCAAAAATATTATCCAAAGCTGAGAAGGGGGTTTTTGAATGGTTTGACATATAGAAAGGATGGAGCAATATAGAATGACTTGGGGTTTTATAAATCTGTAGTGGAGGAAGGTGGGGTAGGGGGCGGCCTAGAAAAGGGTTTGGGGGGAGGGTAAAGGATTGTTCGAGGGGGTTGGACTTCCAGCAACAACGTGTTTGATGGAGCGAATGAGACAAATTTTTTAGGACTTGACTGCTGTTGGGTGTAGGAGAACATTTTTGGGGTTTTGGGAAAACCAGCGGGGACTTGATTCCCGGGATGGAAGACAGTGCCGGCATCTAGAAGGGTGAATGTTGCAGTTTTGTAGCTGTAGTTTGCCGCCTCTGGAAAAGTGATGGGTGAGATGATGAAAGTTTTTTTTTGTGGTCCACCCCGCCCTTTGGGGGGAAACGGCCGATGTGTTAATAAAAAAAAAAAAATGAAATTTTTTTAACTTGTTTGAATATGTTGTGCTTCTCATTCAAGCATCAGTACAAATTTTCAAAAGCTAATTACTTTGTCAGTTGGTTTCCAGTAAAAAAAGGGTGTAAACAGGGTGCAGAGGTGAGATAAGGCTTCATATTAAAACCAAAATTTTGTGTTTGGCAATTTAGAAATACCTGATGTAAGAAAATATTTTCATGGGCCTCCCGGCCTAGCCAGAATGTCATAGTTCTTTACAGTTATGAAATTAGTGGTATATGTTATAGCATCATAGAATGGGAAATGACTTACTACCTACAGAACAAACTGAAATTTGTTTTTTTAATAAGAAAAGTTTCTTTTACTTTTTTTTATGCACATTGTCAATTTTTCTGTTTTAAAAAATAAAAATACTACTGACCAGAACTTTTCAACCCTCATAAATAAATTGATAATTATGATTGAATTTAATTGGAAATTCTATATACAGTGGTACCTCGCTTACGATATTTTCATTGAATGCTGTTCAATCCATTCCAAAGGGAATTTATCTCCTTAAAAAAGTTTAAAATAGACTAGTCCAGACCCCAAAAAACACTTACAAAAAACATTTAAAAATAAAATTTCATAAAAAGGGGGAGTTTGGGGACCCTGTAAAATGATACCACTGTATTTTCTTACATAAATACAGTCAAATATTAAAAAAAAAAAACCCCCCCCCATGTTTTTTCCCTTTTTTAAACCAGTGTGAAAAAGTGGGTTGCCTATTTCTTTTCAACCTTGCATTTGACAGAGGGACAATATTGAAAAAAAAAAAAAATAAACATCATTTTACTTTCAAGTTAAATATCAGTGGGAAAATTTTTTGTTTATTGTTCCAGAATGCTGTTCAAGTGCCGTTACCAAACAATTTGTTCCCTGGGGAAAAATGTAAATTAGACTAGTCCTTTTTTATCCCCCTATACCTCGCCTTCAAAAAAAAACCTTCATAATTGTTGAGTTTGGGCATCTGAACACCGGGGTCCACTGTTTGAAATGAGATGGATGACATTCATTTTTCAATAAAAAAAATATTCATTAGCCTCTGCAACTCTTAGATGTGGACTTTATTATAGTTATTACCTTCCGTTTGAACCAATCAAGATTTCCCCGTACTTTAAAGAGACCATTAAAATAGTAAAGCAGCATCAAAAAATTTTAGGATATCTTTCCCAGACCCCCTTTTCTCAGTATGCATGGAAAATGGTGCATATTTGGAAAATTAATGCATTTTTATTATTATAATCATAACTAAATGCTAAACCCACAAGGGGAATGCATTTTTTTAGGGCCCGATTCTGTATTAAGGTACATTTAATCCATGCAGGATGGTTGAAACATCATCCCAAAATTTTAAACTCAATCTATGGGGGGATGAATTGTTCCAGCCACAATACAAAGAACCTACTTTATTGGTGAATTTATTTACCAACTTTTTACCTGACAAAGACCAGCTGGTCTATCACACAGAAACTTGCCAATACCAAGAGCTTTCAGAATTTGAGAGAAAGGGGCTGGCTGGCAAAAGATAAACCCAAGTCTACATCTTTTCTCAACGCACATCATCCACCTAATTAAAATTAATAGGGAAATCAAACAAGTAAATATAACATGAAAGCAACTATCATTTGAAATGAAAGAATATTCTTTAAAAATTAAAAAAATAAATTTACACAAAAAATATCATACTCTATTTAAAAATTCTTTAATCCCAATGTTTTCTATTAAAAATAAAACTACCAAATAACCTAAGTTGTATTATTTCCCGAATGGCATACAATCCTTCCCTTAGTCCCGTGACTTCTGAACCTGAATGGTTATACCTTTGATGAGTTTCAAGAGTTTTCTATTTCCAGAGCTCAGCTTTGGGCCAGGCTTGTATATAAGGTAACCTAAAGTCTACTGTATTAGTTAACTCAACAACAACAGCATAATTCTTTTATATGCTCATACTATAGGTAGAAATGAATCCGAATTATGGAATCCCAACATTTACGCAACCCTGGACATGAGTTTAGAACAAGATGCTCCACCTCTTGCAACTGCTAGACCACAACATGGTTTTAGATGTACTGGAAGACAAAAATGCAAAAAAGTACAAAGGCTTTGAAAAAGTCTTTATCAAGATGTGATCATGATATACAGTAATACAGTGGACCCTCGGTTTTCGTTGAAAATTCTGTCCAGAGTGCTGTTTGAGTGCCGTTACCGAACAAATTTGTTCCCATAAGGACAAATGTAAATTAGATTAGTCGTTTCAGACCCCCAAAAATACACTCACAAAAGCTCTTACAAAAATACACTTACATATGTTCGAGTTTGAAGGTGAGCAAAAACCGAGGGTAAACTGTATTATACAAATGCAAAAAAAAGAATACTTTAGCTGTTGATGACCTATCAGGTTTCTTGTATGAAGAACTTGCAATTTTAAGTTACCAATGCCTTTGTACCATCTGCTGAACTCATTAAGCTCTATATTATTGATGCAAAGTTTGTTTAATAAAGGAGTCTATACCCAGAAGTTTTGTATAGCAATGGAAAACCCCTATACTCAAGTTTTTTAGTAACATATACAGTACATGACAATATTTGAAACAAAACTGCTAATTAGGATTCACTCCCAAAATATGCATTAGATCTGGTCCAGATTCAGAATGCTCAGTTTACTCATGCAAGAAATCTCAGTCACTGTGCCAAAGCACAGTGACTGAATCTTAAGTAAATACATCTTAATCATCAGTTGATTGGTTAAAACTATGAAAAATTACCTACAAATCACTGATTGAATAATTTACATAACAGGTATATAGAAAGCTAGTGCTGTGTGTAATCTGAATGTAAGTCGAGGACTTTATAAGCTGGATGCATTCATCATTAAAACAAGAAGTGAAATAATTGTCATTACATTCATAGGCTATATGACCCTTGTGGGTTTGGCATTTAGTTTTGATTGTAATAATTATAATAACCAGGCTGTGATGGATATATGGGACAGCAGGCCTCTAGTAGCAACAGCCTGGTTGACCAGGCTAGCACCAGATGAGCCTGGTCCATGGCCAGGCTCTGAGAGTAGTAAGACTTGAAACTCATCAAAGGTAAGGTATACATTCATGGAAAGCAATAAACCTGTAGGGCTCATATTGTACCTGGGAGTGGGAAGTAATCAGGATCAATTCAAGGAATGGGAGGTTAGCTCCTATTCCTGGGATCAAGGTCCCTACCTAGTATCAGGCATTCCCCATGAAAGGTAAATCATTGAACTTCACGCTATGTTAGCAGACCCGTTTTCCCAAATAATGAAACCCTAATAAATGAAGTGCTTACAGAACACTTGCCTTGTTTGTATGGAATGGAATGTTGAGTTCTGTTGCAACATTTTCTGCTGCTTCTAATGTGCGCCCCCAAACTGCCTCAACTCGGAATCCTTTTGCTCTGAGGAATGGCACTGAGAGCTCTTACAATGTCTCAGTGCCAAACACCCCAATTCCACGGAAGCATTGCTTTCAGTCTGAAAAATTCAAAAGATATTGAGTCTGAAGAACTTATTCAAGATAATGCTGCATAACAGTATTACAAATACAAAATATTGTACTAATAATTCTATAAACACCAAGAAAAAGTATATAGGGGTTTCATATAAATTCATAGGCACTAATATTTAAACTGAAACAGAAATTGTGTAGAGTGGGCTAGTTAAGTAGAGCTAGTTGGGCTGAGTGTCGTTGAACCAGAGCCAGACGACCCACACCCTGGGGTCGAGCCAGAGCGACCACACCCTGGGGGTCGGAGCCAGACGACCACACCTGGGGTCGAGCCAGACGACCACACCGGGGTCGAGCCGAGACGACCACACCCTGGAGTCGAGCCAGACGACCACACCCTGGGGTCGAGCCACGACCACCCCTGGGGTCAGCCAGGCGACACACCCTGGGGTGAGCCAGCGACCACACCTGGGGTCGAGGCCAGACGACCACACCCTGGGGTCGAGCCAGACGACCACCCTGGGGTCGAGCCAGACGACCACACCCTGGGGTCGGCCAGACGACCACACCCTGGGGTCGAGCCAGACGACCACACCTGGGGTCGAGCCAGACGACCACACCCTGGGGTCGAGCCAGACGACCACACCCTGGGGTCGAGCCAGACGACCACACCCTGGGGTCGGCCAGACGACCACACCTGGGGTCGGCCAGACGACCACACCCTGAGTCAGGGTCCAGCCTCTCTCAATTGTACATTACATTCAGGGAAGCACTAAAACCACATCCGTCACATGGAATTTGGTGAATACAGGCTAATCAAAGTATATTTGAGGAAGGAAAGGGTAGCTCAATTCCTATGAGCAGAGCCCTCCACCAGCATTTATTCCCCTACTTAAAACAGCCTCAGTTGAAGACCCACCGCGAGGTAAAAACTGATGAAATGAGACTCTGACCAGTGTGCTCAGCAGAGATAATTAGGTAAATTTGTCACTTATGCTCAGTGATCACAGAGTTCACACTATCAAGACTGACACAAGACTTACCTTCCTGTATTGTTTGTACAGAGCTGCTGGAGCCTGAGCCGTGCTATGTCCTGCCTCTGTCTCCACTGTGGAAGTTATTGTCCCAGTGTGGGCAGGAAAAGAAAAAGAAACTATAAGAACATGAAAGAAGGAACACTCAGCTGGGCCTCTGGCCCATGCAGAGCAGGTCAAGTCTCCCACCGGCAAGCTAATGACCCAACCTAGTCAGGTCATGTCACATTCACTAAGGAAGAGACACGGCATCAGTATATAAATCACAAAAGATGATATTTGCTTTAATAAAAAAAAATTAAAATCATTGCCGGGAATCTAGGTAGAGGTAGATTCACACCAGGGTCAGTGATCGTCTTCCTCCAAAAAAGCCGTAAAAAAATTGACCCGCTGATGACACTGACAATATGTGGAATTTCATTAGAAATTATTTCATCTACCATGGTCTTTATAAATTGATTGGTTACTGGTGAACGAAACGTCTTCTAGAAAAATCCTCCTATTTTACAACACGTCTCATAGCCTTCTGTTAAAAAAAAATCGTATATGGGTAAAACAGTGTTATAATAAAATGATTATGCTCGCAATTCTTTATTTTTTTTAAATATTTCATTTATGATTTTGTTCAAAATAGAAAGTTTAAGGGGATTGCGTCTGGAGACTTTTGTTAATAAGTATCGATGACAATTTTCCAAAATCCCGTGGGACATATTTTGGAAATTATGGAACCCAGTCCCTCAAAACGCTCCCTCTGAACGTGTTTGTTGGTTTCATCCTCTTTTCTGCAATATTGCAAGCCCCTGATGTGTGTATTCAACAGAAGTAGGGCTATCATTCCCCCCTTTGGTTTTTTTATTTTAATCTTTATATCTTTATTTACTACAATACATGTACATGGTAAAAGGTATACATCAGTGATACTCTATATAAAGGGGTTTTTTATGCTGAGCATTTCGGGGAGTTGGTCAGTGTCCCAGGATGCGACTCCCCCAGTCGACCCACCCCGGGACCCATTTTACTGATGGTGAACTGACAACAGGTGAAACCCCAATGTTTCTGCCCTGGCTGGGAATCGAACCCAGGCCCTCGCCGTGTGAAGTTAGTTAGTTTGATATCTTTTTGTACCCCATCCCATCCTGGGGCGGTGTCAAAAGATTCAGAGGAATTGGGTGGGGACTGGACCTCAAAGTTTGATAGCAGCAAGTTAAAAAGGTAATGAACTCAGATGGCCAAATCATGACAAGTTACAAGGTATTTGCAGTTCAGATTTTAATGGCCCGTGGGGGCGAGTTTTGCCCAGACCCGACCCCTAATCAGAGCCTTATGTGCTTTTGCGATTTTAAAAAAAGGGTATATATATTTTCCTGTGGACCTCAGGGGGGAGTTTGTGGTTTTTTTAAAAAGGGAGTACTTTACAGTATACAATTTTTGAATTCTACTAGATGAAAGACAGGATTTCAGGATTTGTTCACATAAAAAATTTTTGTAAAAAACCACAAAGGGTAAGGTGGGTTTTCAAACGGTATTTCCTTTTTTTATTTAAATATTCTAGATTTGAGGTCCTTTTAAGGGAAAAGGGAAATAAGTCCTCTGTCGATTTTTTGGGACCCTAGGTTCTCTCACATATGCTGCTATGTATGATAATCTATGTAACTGTATTTGTGTATACCTGAATAAACTTATTACACATGGATTTTTTAAAGGTTGAGTCAGACACAGCAAGTATAGATTTTTTTGTATTTGGTATTATGAAATAGTTTTGTTGCAACTCTCAAGAAAGAGATTCAGACGACTGAGATTAGAACTTTCTTATATATATAGTATGAACAGTAGTATGAATGAATTTTATGCATATTAAGTAAGGTTAAACTTAAAAAGTGGGGAAGTGACAGTGTGATCATTCTATAACTGCTCTTTGTTGAGTTTTATTGACTTTAAGTGATTTGTTTTAGTGGATCCCCAGGCATAAATAGCATAGGTGATAAATAGGTGATAAATTAGAGAATAGTATAATGTATAGTAGTTCTGCTTGAGGTAAGTAAGTTTATTTGGGTACAGGCACACATAAGTACAATTATCATCCTAGTAACACTTGTGTAAATTACCTAAGATAACCCAAAAAGTCAGACAAAGTAATTTATTTCCATAATAACGTATCTTAGGAGGATACCAGTATTGATGGTGTTTGGCCTGAGGTCCACCTGATAAAAGTTGCGAATTTAATGTTCCCGTTTTCTTTCCAGAAAAAACTTTGTTTCCTCCCCAAATGGAAATAAGTCACTTTGATTTTTTTTTTTTTTTTTGGGAGGTGGTTATCTAGGTAATTTACACAGTTACTTATATAAGATAATGTGTACCTCCACCTAAAAAACTTCCTTTCTATTCTCCCCAGATTTGAGCGATATTTTCCCCAATGGAAATAAGTCACTTTGTCTGACTTTTGAGTTATGCCAGGTTCTCTACACATATGCTGCTATGTATGATAATCTCTGTAACTGTATTTATGTATACCTGAATAAACTTACATACTTACTAATAAACTTACTCATTCTCTCCCTTGTTCGGATATTAGGGTTCAATAAAGCTTCAGCTTTGGTGGCCAAATTAACTAACAACAACAACAGAAAATATTTCTTAAAAGTCCATTTTAAGTCACTATACATTATATCTCTTGCAGTTACTGGAAGAAGAAGCAACCTCTAGGCAATATGCAAGTATTCTGAGGAGGGAAGAGGAACTCCATTGTTTTGTGGGGTTTTCCCGGAAATTTACTTATGTTACTATATACAGTAATTGCGATCCTAGGTACACATATGTTACTAGGTATGATCGTTATATACGTATGTGTACCTGTACCTAAATAAACATACTTACTTATTTAATCGTTGGAAATTGTGTAAAACTGTACATAAATAAACTTGAATTAGAGTGTGAGTCATCTTCAAATAGAATTTGCCACTTTTAAAATTACCTACAATACAAATACATAATTAAATTTTCCCCTACCTCGGCCAATGTATTTTTATTGATTATCTTAAACTATAGTTTTAAAACTACTACCCAGCAGAACTCAAAACATTAATTTACATTTTACAACATATGCAGCCTGTGTTCACCACAGAATAAGTATTTCTTGTGTATATTGTTATTCTGGGAGGTAATAAAAATTTCATTTTTCCATTGCATAGCACTTCCAAGGCAATCAGTGCTTACCAGTAGTATCAGTCATGCACCTTACCAAATATAAGCAAAGGCACACCAATACCTTTAGCACAGTGGGTTAAGTTATGTTAGGTTATACTTCTAGTATCTGCAACAGAATACATGTATCTCAGATGTAAAATCAGTTTAATATTCTGCAATTAAAACTACAGTATAATTAATGGCTAAAATCCTCTTGGTAGGAGCCATCTACTTTTACCAAATTCTTTCCCATTTAGGAGGTTCTGTCTTCACATTTTCCCACTTCCTACCTTAGCTAGTGGTTCTTATTAATTCATCTATTGTTTTCCTTCTCTTTCTTCATGTCTAATTTCTTCTCTTCTGCTGATATTATTTTATGTCCAGCTTACATTTAAACTCATAAATACCTGATATACAAAGGGAAGCCTTCCACATATAAATTTTGAAATTAAACACCTTGAATCCCTCCATATCTTGTTGATCACAGTTACTTAATGATCCTTGAGCCATTTTCTCAGCTGGTCTACCTGTGAAGACTACAAGTACAGTGGCCCCCCAAGGGCCGAACCAACAAACCCGGGCTGTCTTCAAGCAGGCACTGGGCAGGCACCTAAAGTCGGTCCTGACCAGCCAGGCTGTGGCCGTCGTTGGACTGCGTGCGGCCAGCAGTAACAGCCTGGTTGATCAGGCTGTTACTGGAAATCGTACAATTATGTAAGTATAATATTGTAAGTGCTTGTGGAAGTGTATTTTGGGGGTCTGAAATAGACAACCTACGTGACATTATTCCTTAGGAGTAAATTCGTTCGGTAATGGCACTTGAGCAGGTTTCTGGAATGAAGTTTTAAATTACTCGGGGTCCACTGTAGTACAGTACAGCTTTTCCATTTAATACAATATTTTCACTACAGGTGCCTCTAGGGCAGTACCCGGATATGACAAGGAATATGTAATTATCATGGGGTTGCTCTTGAGAATGTTGGCAAACTACTGCAAGGGTTGTTTCCATCTGAATGAATATGTAACACCAGCAAGGGGGGTATACTGTCCTCGTGCTCACTGGATACCCAGGTTTGACTTTATTATCAGTAAGACAGGTGCCTTAACATATTAATACAAAATACTATACTATATGTACACTTCTTTGAGGATCTATAGATTCTGCTACATTTGAATGTTCACTTGATGGTTTATGCATTGTGTTAAATAAAATTTGAGTATGAGCATACAGTATTGTGAACATTTTAGTGTTTTGTAATGTTTTCTTAATTGTTACAGGTTAACACTTAGATGTCTGCACACCACCAAAACCAAGATAAGTAACATGTCTGTAGAGAACAAAGCCTTGAGTTAATAGCAAGCTGTTGCTCAGGAAAGTAAACAGATAAAACATAAACAAGATCTTCAACATGGAAAAGAAGGAAAAGATGATGATGCACCCGGTTTTAAGCCTCAAGTGAAAGACCTTTTAGCACACATGGACCCTATGATATATCTGGCAGGGACTGCTGACAATACATCAGAAATGCTGTCATACCTTGCTGACATGGATCCTGCATTTTTATAAGTTGCAGTTAGTCAAAATTTGAGGGAAAAAGGGGTGCGGGAAGAGCTCAGTAAAGCTATAGAGGGCCATGTTGAAAATTATCTGGAGGAACAAAAAAGGAAGATCGTCTGAAAAT
>WNWK01032524.1:0-21836 GCA_009830355.1 Cherax destructor
GGGTCGAGACTCAGCTCCTGTGTGTGTGTGTGAGAGAGAGATAGAGAGAGCGAGAGAGACCGATATAAATAATGTTTGTATAAATAACTCATTACAAGATATAAACATGTAAAAAGTTCATTACCTTTGTGACCGGTTCATCTATCAAAACTTTGTGGCCCAGTCCTTGGACCCATTATGTACCTCTGTAATCCTTTGACTACCTCCCACAGGATGAGTATGGGGTGCATAATAAAGATGTTAAACTAACTGTTGTTACAAATGTTTATAGCCAACACATCCAGGATTACAGTAGATTAATTTTCAGATTGAGTGTTATCTACCAGCAACAACTAGAAAATGTAATGGAAAATGCCCCAAGAAGCTACCATGTGGGCATCCTTGCACAGAGCGTTGTATGGATGTATGCACTGTCATGTGCAAAGAGTTAGTTATGTCAACCACCAAGTGCCTAAAGGTCATTGCATCAAGCTACCATGTCATTTGATTGGTAAAGGTATGTAATCATAATTATTGTAAAGAATTTACTTTTTGTAACCACACACCTAAACTCCAAACTTCAAATTCTCTGCGTAATATTCACTCCACACATTACCCACAGATGTAACATCTCCACTGTCACCAGCCTCCTCTTCACTATAATGCAGAAGTGGGCAAGTTCTTTGATAAGAAGAGCCACATATAATACTTTTCATTCATTTTTAATGTTCAAGAGCCACAAAAATATTTTTAAAATTGTATTTATAAATAATAAAATACAGTGGTCCCCCGTGTTTCGGTCATAATCCATTCCAGGAGCTAGACCTTAACACGAATTGCTCGAAAGTCAAACCTTATTTCCCATAAGAAATAATGTAAATACAATTAATCCGTTCCACCCAAAAATATTCACATAAAATTAATTTTTTAAGTAATAAATACTATAGTTTTACATACACAAAACAATTATAAAGTAATAAATTTATAATTAAACATTTAAAATAACATTTACTTACCTTTATTGAAGAGAGTTGCTGGCATCTGGAAGATAGGGAGGAGAGTGAGGGAGGGCTTAGTGTTTGGAAGGGGAATCCCCACTCCCTGCTACACTCCCTGCATGAATGCTACACTCCCTGCATGAATGCTACACTCCCTGCATGAATGCTACACTCCCTGCATGAATGCTACACTCCCTGCATGAATGCTACACTCCCTGCATGAATGCTACACTCCCTGCATGAATGCTACACTCCCTGCATGAATGCTACACTCCCTGCATGAATGCTACACTCCCTGCATGAATGCTACACTCCCTGCATGAATGCTACACTCCCTGCATGAATGCTACACTCCCTGCATGTCTGCTACACGCCCTGCATGTCTGCTACACTCCCTGCATGAATGCTACACTCCCTGCATGAATGCTACACTCCCTGCATGAATGCTACACTCCCTGCATGAATGCTACACTCCCTGTATGAATGCTACACTAATTGCATGCCTGCTACATACCTCCTGCATGAATGCTACACTCCCTGCATGATTGCTACACTCCCTGCATGAATGCTACACTCCCTGCATGAATGCTACACTCCCTGCATGCCTGCTACACTCCCTGCATGAATGCTACACTCCCTGCATGCCTCCTACCACTGGGGTGCCACTAGGAAGCTTCTTTGGACCCATGGTGACTTATTTCACTGTGACAATCACTAAACCAGCAATAAACACAACAAATTTATTGTGAATGTTTGAAAGAGTGTGCTGGTTAATGTTCTCTCAATGGTAAACAACGCTAGACTGGCGTCCTGCGTGGCGAGGCACACAAGCATGGGCAGGCGGACAGGTCTGGTACGGACAGATACACGAGGGAAACATTGACCGAAAAAAGCGCTCAAAACACGAAATCACCGATATTCAGAATCACCGAAACACGAGGGACCACTGTATACAACTATATAGCAGTCAGACTCACCAAAGCAGAATATGTTTAATCTCTTCTCTTTGTAGACTTTGAGTCTTTTGCAGTAATACTCCAAAAAAAAAAAAGAAGGGATAGTGCAGAGGTATAGGGTAGCAAGAGGGAAAGGTAGAAAAGCCTTTGAAGAGTGCTAGAGGCAGTATCATCAAAGTTTGTGCAGTAAATCGGTTGCTGTCAAAAAGTCAACAAGAGAGTCTGAGTCAAAGGTGGGTCCATCAGCAAGGACAATGTCGGAGGTAAATTCTGTGTGCTCGTTGATAGACTGGATAATCCAACAGAATATGGCTAACAAACTGGAACTTGACAATTTTCACATGCAACAAGGTGCCTCTCCATGAGATACCTGTGAGTAAGACGAGTGTGTCCAATGCGAAGATGGGAGAGTGTAGTCTCCCAACCACAGCACTGATGACAGGAAGATGGCCAGAAACCTAATAGAATGTAATTTGTTACGTATCAGATCAGACCAACGTTGTTGAAACGGTTGCGAAGGTGGTTAGAAGTTACAGCAAAATAGTCTGTAAATGGAACACCTCTATATGAAACTGGGAAGCCATGTACTGCTGACCATGCAGCAGTGTCTGCCTGTTCATTGGCCTGTACGTCAACATGACTGGGACCCAACATAAAACAATATCTTTGTTTCTGCTTGAGATACAGTGTAACCAAAGTTGTATATGAAAAACCAGGGGATGAGGTGAATCAAAATTTTTTATAGCCTGCAAAGCACTAAAGGAGTCTGAAACTACCACAAATAGCTACACAGCCATAGATGCAATACAGATAAGTGCTACGATAATTGCACACAATTCATCTGTAAAAATGCTAGCCAAGTCTAATGAATGTCCTTAATGGCGGACTTCCATATTAATGACCAGTGTACATTAGGAGGAAAACATAGGAGAAAATGCCAAATCTAACGACAAAACTCCAAGGAATCTGTCAGGGGCAGTAGCCGTTTTTTTCCCTCACTACTTTTAAAAATGGCTGACACATCAACTCTACGAGGAATAGCAACAACGACGAGCCCCGCTATATGGGATTGATGGGGCTGTGTACGGACATCGCCTTTGAAAAACTTCTTTTTATGCTGCCAGGATGGAAATGAGTTAGAAGTGTAATAGGGGAAGCAGGACTATGAAGTGAGGAGGGATGGGAGTTTACGAAGTAAGGGGACAAGTGAGGGGTAATCCGGGTATGTGATAACAGAAAATTTACTAGTAACCAGTGGTGATTTCTAGAGTAGCTACTAGGCATTGCTAGGTGTCAGATCGGATCAGTGGTTTCTTTTTAATAAAAAAGTAAAGAAAAGAAAACAAAATTTTGTTGTGAAGTGATAAAGAGTGAGGAGTAACTATGGCTGGCATCAGAGGGGTTCAGGCTGCCATAATGATATTTATCATTATTGTGCATTTCTCGAAAGAAGGAAATCAGTCATGCGGTCTGGAAAAGGTGAATGAGGTGATAGCTCCCTGGAAAGTGAAAGCCCAACAGTGGCCATCATACCAGAAACGTAAGTGCCACTATCGCCGCAAGGTTTGGCAACCCCACATCTCCAAAACAAAACAATGGCGCACAGCTTTTATAGTGGCGCTATTAAGTGGCGATATTCATACTAATCCAGGACCTCAATCTATGGTACAGGTGCAAAACAGACAGATAAGTCATGGTGATAATGACGATCTAGTTGCTAGTAATGATAACCTTAACGCTATAGGTAATGCACAGACAATGGAAACATTATTATCTCAGACACCACCAGACACTTGTATACACTGTACTAAGGTACGAAAGAAGAACAGTAAACTTACCGGTTGTAAATTGTGTAAAGGTTGGGTGCATAATGGATGTGTGTTCAGTTATGGTAATGGTGCCAGATTTCATTTTGTTTGTAACAAATGCACTTTGGCATAGTTACCCTTTAGCAATGATGACATTCATTTTCCTATTTTTAATGCTAATGACCCCTTGCCATTTATTGATGATTATGACTGTCTTAGGAAAACAGGCCTTAACTTTATTCATGTCAACGCAAGATCACTTCTTCCAAAATTGGCAGAGATTAGGATTCTAGCTAACAGAACTAGAGCGGCAGTTATATCCATCTCGGTATCCTGGTTGGATGATACGGTGACTGACGACAAGGTCAAAATAGAAGGTTACAATATAAAATGCTTAGATAGGAATAGAAAAAGTGGTGGGGTATGTGCCTACATAAAGAACGACTTAGTCTATAATCCAAGACCTGATTTAAATGACAATAAACTGGAGATTCTATGGTTTGAAGTGTTGCTACCCAAGACCAAACCCATCTTAGTAGGAACTAGTTATCGCCCTCCCACCCATGACCAGTTCTTAGAGGACGTTTCGAGAGTCTTGTCAGGACTTGATAACAATGACGAGACAGTAATACTAGGAGACTTCAACATCTGTTTTTAACAGCAAAATAACGGGCTATGTAAAAGATATAAGCAAATTCTGGATTTAAATAGTTACACGCAACTAATTAATACACCAACCCGGATCACACAGTTCTCAGCCACCCTAATTGACCACATACTTTGTAACCGCCCTGAGAACATTAGTCAGTCAGGGGTCATTACCACAGGTCTTAGTGATCATTTCATCATTTACTGTACCAGGAAAATTACTAGGGAACGGATAGGCCTACACAAGACAATAAAAGTTAGGTCAACTAGAAACTACAGTAAAGAAACACTGGTAAATATGCTACACAATTGTGACTGGTCAGTGATAACAAGTTGCACGGACGTAAATGATGCCTGGGAAAAAATCAAAACAATGTTCACTGCCATCCTTGATAATATTGCACCAGTTAAAAAGGTTAGGATTAAACGAAGAACTGAACCCTGGATGACTACTGAGATATTAGATAATATGAAATTCAGAGACCAGTTGATAAAAAGATTTAAGGCAAATAGACAGGATATTGCAGCACTAAATAAATTCCAAAGGGTGAGGAACAGAGTGCAGAGGCTTATAAAAGGCGCAAAGGCAAGACACTATTGCTCAAAGATCGAAGAGTACAAGAATAACCCTAGAAAGCTCTGGCAACAACTCAAACAGTTGGGGTATAGCCATAAACCCGTAGATAGATCTAACATAGTTCTAAATATCGATAACGAGGTATGCCACGAAACAACTAAAGTGGCAAATTGTTTTAATTCATACTACACAACTGTCGCATCAACACTAGTAAGTAAGCTACCAGCTGCATCAAATACCTGTAACACAGACTCTGATAAATTTAAAACATACTATACCAATAAAGGAGTAACTTCAAACAGTTGTCAACTAGTAAGTGTATCTCATGACTTCGTGCAAAAAGAACTAAGCAGGTTAAACCCAATTAAGAGCACCGGACCTGATAACATCCCGTCTAAGTTCCTAAAAGATGGTGCATCTGAACTGGCAATCCCCATTGCTCACATAATAAATTTGTCCATCACCATTAATACAGTGCCAGAGGGGTTCAAGGAGGCCAGAGTTACTCCTATCTTCAAGAAAAATAGTAGGTCTGATGTCAGCAACTATAGGCCTGTTAGTATACTCAGTATAATATCCAAAATTCTAGAGAGGGCGGTGTACTGTCAAGTAGTTAAATATCTTAGTGACAACAACATTCTTCATAGTTACCAATCAGGCTTTAGGAGATCTTACTCAACCGACACCTCCCTAATTAATCTGATGGATTACATGAGAACTGAAATGTCTATAGGGAACCTCATAGGAATGGTAACTTTAGACTTGCAAAAGGCCTTCGATACTGTCAACCACAATATATTATGTAAGAAACTTCAAGCTATCGGCATAGGTTCCACAGACTGGTTTAAGTCCTATCTTAGCAACAGGAAACAAATTGTCAAAATCAACAAAACGGAATCAGAACCACTGCCGATAGCATGTGGAGTTCCCCAAGGTAGTATTCTGGGTCCTTTATTATTCCTGTGTTATGTAAATGATATGCCCATCAGTGTCAAGTGCAAACTCCTACTGTATGCAGATGACAGTGCTCTGTTAGTGTCAGGTAAAGACCCACAAGATATAGCTAATGTATTAACACTGGAACTGGAGTCCTGCAACAAATGGTTAGTAGACAACAAACTATTGTTACATCTAGGGAAAACAGAAGCCATACTCTTTGGCACGAAATAAAAACTGAGCAGGGTAAATAATTTTAATATCCGGTGTAATGGGAATCCATCACTTCAGTTTCCTCAGTAAAATATCTGGGAATCCCCTTTAACCCATGCATGTCAGGAGAATTGATAGGGAACAGTGTAGTAAAGAAAACGAATGCCAGACTGAAGTTCCTCTACAGACAAGCACAGTGTCTACATACTGAGGCTCGCAGGACCCTATGTCTAGCCCTTATACAATGTCATATTGACTACGCTTGCTCTTCATGGTACTCTGCCTTGACAAAACAACTGAAAGATAAGCTGCAAATCACCCAGAACAAAATGGTAAGATTCATCCTGGACCTGGGTCCAATAGAGCATGTAGGCCGGGATGAATTACAACAATTGGATATGCTGAATATTGAAGACAGAGTAAAACAACTTAAATTAAATCAAGTTTATAAAATTGCTCACAAACAGTGTCCAGAATCTTGCTGCCAATTTTGTCAAGGCTGGGAACCAAAGCAGTCATAGTACTAGGGGCAGAGAGCACAACTTTGTAGTTCCCACAGTCAATGGCCAGGCTTCAAACACCTTTTATTGTACAGCAATAAAGGAATGGAACAGACTGCCTGCACATGTCAAAGCCAGTCATAGCATGAGCCAGTTCAAGAAGAGAACCAAAAGGTACCTAATGAATGTAGCAACAGAAAGGGAGGAGAATGATTTTTTATTTTTTTAGCTAACACACAGAGTCAAACGCTATGTTTGCGGCTTTCACAGAGACCCACATAAGAGATCACTTGGACAATGAAATATGGATCCCGGGCTACAACCTATACAGGTGTGACAGAGTGAACAAGCCTGTATATCACAGTCACTTATATGTTCAGAACTACTAAATGCCTCAAATGATGTAGTTGAAGTACTAGCAATAAAGGTCGAGAATCAAAACCTAGTCATCAAGGTTGTCTACAAGCCCCGGATGCAACGTCCCAACAATTCCAGGAACAGCTTCTGAAAATTGACCACTGTCTGGAAAATCTTCCAGCTCCTGCCCCCAACATCTTGCTACTGGGGGATTTCAACCTTAGCCACCTAAAATGGAGGAACATTGCAAACAATGTGGTAGCAGAGATAACACCAGGAGGCAGCTCAGATGAAAATTCACACATGCATGAACTTTTAAATCTCTGCAACAAATTCACCTTAAACCAGCAAATAGTGGAGCCCACAAGATTAGAGAATACGCTGGACCTCATCTTCACCAACAATGATGATCTGATACGAAATGTCATCATATCAAAAACAATATACTCAGATAACACAAAAAAGGCACAATACCGTGACTGGAACAATACACACACAACCCGCATATATAAAAGAGAGGAGCTTACGACGACGTTTCGGCCCGACTTGGACCATTTACAAAGTCACACTAACACACAGGACAGGTGGAAGGGGTATTTATAGGCAGGCAGACAGGGAAGGGTACAAGAGAGTGGGGTAATAATGGAGGTAGTAGTGGAAGTGGTGGTAGTAGTAATAGTGGTAGTGGAGACAGTCATATTCTAGGAAAGGAGCACTGCAATGAGGCTAGCAGCCCGCAAGGGTGGGACGAGAACCCAGAGGGAGGAAAGGCGAAAAATACAAGGCAAAAGAAAGAAAGAAAGGAAAACCCATAGGAGAAAAAAAGGAGAGAAGGGGAAAGAGTGTTAGTCTGACGAAAGGTAAGTCAGACTAACACTCTTCGCACTAATCTAGTTCATACCTCTCCTCCCTCCACAGATTCTCCTGGCGTCTACTCTATTTCTTGCTCCTCCTGTCCTCTTCAGTACTTTGGAGAAACTGGCGATTTCTTTCTGACAGACTCAAGGAGCACAAAAATAGTGTTAGGCTTGCCGACACTAATAATGCTCTTTTCTGTCATGTCAGAGATCACAGTCATCCTATTGATTGGTCTTCTGCTAAAACTGTCTACCCTACGTCCAACTTTCATAGTCGCCGCCTGGTTGAATCCTCCTTTTACACAACTTTCCCTGTATGAATCTTAGCCCTGGCTTTGTCTCTGTTGATGCTTTCCTCTCCCATTACATTGTTAAATGCTCTAAACTTCAGAACACCCGTGACTTAACCTGATTCCTTCCCCTTTCATCTCTTTCCCCTTCTCTCTTTTTCCCGTCCTTGTCTGCTTGCCTATATACTCCTTCTCTCCTTTTTGTTAGTGTGACTTTGTAAATGGTCCAAGTCAGACCGAAACGTCGTCGTAAGCTCCTCTTCTATGTGTGGGTTATTTGTGTATAGACCAATGTCAACACAACACGATAACTGACCAATATGAACTACCTTGAATTTTAATTGATTTTAGGTTATGTGATGGCCAATTTGCCAAAAAAATTTAAGAAACTTTAAACTAAAGTACTTGTTTTCTTGCGATAATTTGTGAATGCCTCATCCGATCAGCATCAAACTTCCCAAAACCAATAATTTGAGAATTTACGTACTTAAAATGCTAGTATATTTTGTCATATTGATCTTTGTAAGATAACCGGAAGACACCTCTTTAGAGTGGGTTTAATCTTTCAAAACTGGTACCCCATGGCCGGTGGAAAAAGCCTTGCTTCACACGGTGGGGGTCGGGTTCGTTTCCCCGGAAAGGGGGGTGGAAACATCGAACGTTTTTCCCTTTATACCGGTTGTCCATGTTCACCCATCAGTAAAATGGGTCCGGGGTGTTAGTAGACTGGTGTGGGCCCATCCTGGGACAAAACGATAATTTGACCGATATGTCTGCATAACAACGGCTTTCTATATAGTAGTATGTCATTGATGTCAGCTATGATCTTATCCCTTGACATGTATTGGTAAAAAAAAGATATTATTATTATTATTATTATTATTATTATTTTTATTATTATTATTATTAATAAGTGGAAGAGTCAAATTGATTTTAACTAAGAAGGTGCCATAAATTTTTTTTTAACTGAAGTAATTTTTTTCCAATTTATGTAATATTTTGGGAATGATTCTTCTGATTGGCTTCAAGGGAAAATTCTGCTGCATACGAAACTTGTGCTGCACTCTCACTGATTTTTTGCATACATAGAGATGTAATGAGTTAAGCTGATGAAATACTGGGATACCTTTCCCGGGTCATGTAGCCGCCAACGACATCTATTATGGTTTTTCGTACTGGGTACAAGTATTGGGTTCTGGATACGGGGAATGCTTTTCTCTGGTCGCAAAGCAACTAAAATAATTTTATTTCTGTTTAACTTCCTAGACTGGATAAAAGCCTACAACTTCAAAAAAGTGTTTGATGTAGCATTTATAGACATTAAGTTGAGAAGTTAGTTATGTAGCAAACCTTGTAGTAAAGCAAGAAATTTTTTTTTTTTTTTAATTGAGTGAATCCTATATTTTGGCTGACATGAAATTTTATTGCAAGCAATGTTTATATGAAAGGTAACTGAAAATGTTAGAACATATCTTAAAGCCTTTATAAGATATGTTATTAATACAGTTTTAATAGTTAGCTTGAAACTGTAAACATTTTGATTCGTTTTGGGAAACCCACCAGAAATATTACGGGGATCAGAAACTAATATGTGACTAGGTGGTTGTAGATAACCCAGTTCTGAGAAACTCCAGAAGGGTATATATAATACATATTTTGTTGTAATTTTCAAGTTCTCACATACACAGTCCACTTAAAATATATAAATCAGGTAACGGGTGGGACTTGAAGCCATGGCAGGTGATCCTAAAACTCACAGGCCAGTGCGTTGACCCATTCTTCTGGGGTGACCAAATGAAGTTGCGAAAGTATTGAGACGCAAGGTTACAAAACAGTAGAGATGACACATGATCATTGTAATATACTTTTATTTATCTACTAGCTGTACTCGGCCACGCGTTGCTGTGGCTCAGTCAGGTTTTCCGACTCTAGAACACGCAACATATAATCGTTCATGTTAGAAGCAATCCGTGTCTAGATCTAAACTGCACAATTCTAAGATTTTATAATATATATATATATATATATATATATATATATATATATATATATATATATATATATTATATATATGTTATATGTGTGTGTGTGTGTGTGTGTAAATGTTCGTTTGTTCAAAATCTTAAATCTCCGAAAGTTCTTCACCGATTGCTTTGAAATTTTGACACAACGTTGCATTCTAATACTCGCGTGTTTTTATATACCTACTTGCTTTTTTAATAGCGTAAAGCAACAAAACGCTATACTAAATATTTTACTACAGAGATGGTGCGTGTTCTAGAGTCGGCAAACCAGACAATCTCTATGAACTGAAGAACTTATGGGAAAAAATAGGGCTACGTTCCTAGGAGCCACAAAAACCCAAACAACTTTTTTAGGCCTCCTCCACATCTTACAAAAATATAAGTGAATATGTATATATATATATATATATATATATATATATATATATATATATATATATATATATATATATATAATAAAATTATATGTATGTTTTTGGAATGCAGCTTTTGGCAAAACAATCTTGTAAAAGGGCGAATGACTTTTGACATATGGTGAAAGGATTTGGGGAAAGAAAATTTGAGACCCAAAACTGAATGACCTTTGTGTCGATCCTGACACCCTTTTCCCCCAATGCCAGGCTGCCACTTTTTTAACAGTCTCTGGTGCAGTACTTATAAAAAGCCTTTAAAATCAAAATGAACAATATCGAATTCTTTATCGTATCAACGGCCCAAAATCTTTCGAAGAAGGTTAATTTAGATAGGCAGGAAGGGCCCCCTATGAATCCATGCTAGTATCATTAATCAAATTATGGTTATTGTGGCTTCAAAATATCATTTTTGACTCTAGTTTTTACAATTGGGGCGGCATTTAGCTTTTAATTTTCGATGACTTTTCCCCAAAATAGGAATTACATTGCCTTTCCCATATCAGACACTACACCTGTTTGAAGAGATAAATTAAAAATGTTAGTTAATGGTTCCGAGTTCTATTTTCAATTCCTTTAAAAACCCTTGCAAAAAACTCATCAGGGCCCCGATTTATTTTGTTTTAGTCGGTCACTTGTTTCATAACCATTTGCTAGTGACTGTGATATTACATAATTTGTCTTCTTGGGCCACTATAAAAATTAATTTCTGGGAATTTTTAGTGTCTTCCTGTGTGAAAACCGGGGAAAAAAAATTAAAAATAGAGCACATATCATTCTCCTTGTCAGTATGATGCCCCGAGTTATTTTTAAGGGGCCTTCTTATCTCTAATTTTTTTTTCTATAAACCTGGAAAAAAATTTTGGGGGTCTTTGAATCCTGAACTTAATTCATAGTCCCATTTAGCTTTTCTTATCCCTTTTTAATGTCCTTCTTAATGTTAGTATACTGATTTATAAGATGACCCCCACCTCTTTTTTGCCTATAAATTCCTTTCTTCTGCCCCAAAGTATTTGAGTCTATTATTCATCCATTTTGGGTCTTTTCTACTTGATCTAATTTGTTTATACGGGATAAATGTTCTTTGGGTAGCCTTATAGGGTTAAAAAACTGTCATATTGATGCTCTATTCGTTACCCCCCCCACAGTTGATGAGTGTTCTCTAAGATTGAAATCTGCTAAGCGAAAGTCTGGAACCGTTACTGAATTACCCCTACTATATATTCAATGATTGGATTAGCAAACCATTTATGTAACATATATTTGGAAATCATTGTTTAATAATATACTGTTACCCTTTTTTGCTGAGAGGAAAGATATAACTATTTTTTGTCAGTCTGCAAAACATTTCTACGAAAAATGTATTTTTTTCAATCTGAGTGGGTTGGGTGGGTGTGTGTTGGACCTGACAACTTTGCTACTAGGTCAGATGCCGTGCTCCTCCCTTAATGAATGTGACTGACCTGATGGTAAGGCATTGGCTTAAGCCGGTGGGGGGACCTCCCCGCATGGGCCAGTAGGCCTGCTGCAGTGTTAATTCTTTCTTATGTTCTTATGTTATAACTATAGATCTTTCTTGACCTTAGGTTCTTCACTCCAGTATAGGATCAACTTGTTTCTGATCCTTACGTAACCCTCGTTGTCAACGTAGTTATTACATTTTAAAATTTTGCCTGCTTACGATACAGTGATTTATCCAGAAAGCTAAGTGTATTATAAGTTAAAAGCGTAATTCTGTTTTACATTATCCTCATTGAAAACGAAATAATTTATTATAATTTTAAAACTTTTCCTCCTCACTGATATATCATTTATATTTTAAAAAGAGTGATTCATGCTGTCTAAGATGAAGTCATCGACGATGTGTGTACTGATGGTGATGCTAGTGGGAAGCATCATGGCAAATTTGTTCCACCTGAGAGGTCCTATAAGATCCTCATGCTCCTCCCAGTCTCACTTGGAGTCACAGGAACGTTTTCTGCCTTCGCTGAGGCTCGGGCCGACCGTGGCCCAAAAAGTAATACTTAATTAAATGTGATATTTTTATATTTCAGAATTGCCTAAATAAATTATAAGAAATTATATAAAGAACTAATTTATAAACCGAGTATAACTAAGATATTTGGTGCGAGAATATCTTATCTACTTCATTTTTTTTACCTTTGACTGAGCTATATCTGCCTATTAACAAATTCCCCAAGTAACAGTAAAACGTGATGTAAATAAACTGATTAATACTTACAAAATTTAAAAAATCTTCCATTTAATATTCCCAAATTATGAATTTAGTTCTTTTTTATGTTGTGGGTTTCCCAGGTTCCCTCAGCCTTTGATATACAGCTCAAATAACATTTTCAGATAATGATGTTGACCAACCCACCAATCTAAACATCCCAACATTGAAGATGTTATTACGACTTCCCACGCTTGGAAGGACAATGTGAGCGTTTTTGGGGAAAGGAAGAACCCAAATGGGGGCTTTTGTGTATTAGAGACTGCTCTGCCAGCTGTTGCTAGGGGTTCTACTCCCCGGGGGAAGGACCTTTATAAAAGAAGGAAGGAGTTTGATGTTATGGTGATTGATCAAGTGTTAACGAGGTAGGTGCTCGGTATTAATGTAAGTGAACAAAAGTTTGGATGAATAATGAACGTTTTTTCAATTTTTTTTTAAATTTTGAAAAGGCAAATGATCAGGTGGATGGAGATGTTAGGATGGTCAGTAAATAACAAATGCACTTGCTTATGTGCGGATAACGAGGCTGGTTAGGTACGAAGCAGGGATGGATCACTTTCAGTAAAAATTGGCCTTAAAAAAAATGATTTTGAAGTCACCATTGTCTTTTATTAAACTTCAAGATGGGGGTGTTGAAAGTGAACACTTCTTTTGCACGGGGGTTTTTGATCAAAAAATAGATTATCTGACCCAAGTGGGAGTTTTCTTATTGTCACAATGCTGTTTACACAGTTCTCTGAAGAATCTGAAGAAAGTAGAAGTTGGGGGAGGAATTTGAGAGACGTATAAATGAACGAGAAAATGAACGTAGATATGGCAAAATGAGGGTAACAAGTGTTTGGACAAAGAAAGATGTGATCAGATTGAAAGAAAAAAAGGGGTCAAATAATTTAGATCTAAAGAGCGGACCTGTCAGCCAGGGGGTCTCTGAAAAACGAGGTGAACCACACAGCTGATGAAGCAAAAATTTGGGAGTGGAATGTAAAAGCATTTTGGGGAAGTTAAAAAAATATATATTAGTAGGCAAAAAAAAGGGAATTTTTCTAGAGTATTTATGTACAAACTATTTCATGAGAGTGTAAAGTATGGCTGAAGTGATGTCACATTTAAAAAAATATGTGATGTGATCTTTTGCAGAATTCATTTTAAATTGTGCTAGAGTTATGAAAAGAATGTCATGCACAGAGTTTTAAATGTTTGGGCATTTAGAGAGGGGGAATAGTTGGATAACCACGAGGGTAAACTAATCAGGGATGGAAGGAATGACTGGTATTGGGGGATCCCAGGAATGGTTGAATGGAGGGGCTAAAGGTTTTAAGTGGTAGTGGCATGAAGTGCCTACAGGCTTGCTTTAGCGTATGTCACCGCAGTGAACACAAATGGCTTGAAGGATATGATTGCAGTAAACAAGGCAACAGATATGAAAGGATCCTGGGAAAACCAGTCATAGGGTAAAACCCGGGCGTGGGAAAATTTAGTGCCAGCACTTTGGGGGAATGCAACAGTTTTCACCCTCATTTGACTGTGATACCTGTGCATGTCTGCCGGGGAAACTATTCATTAAATGATGGTAAATGTTTTTTTTTTTGTTGGGGACCCTTCCTTGGGTAAAAAGGCGGAAAAAAAATATAGATCATAGATCACAACAGTATGTGTGTGTGAATGTGTGTAATAGAAACTCTGGGAAAAAAATCTTTTTAAAACAGTGATTATATTAAAAAATTTTGGAAGACACGGACATTTTCAAAATGAAACGTTTTTTTGGGATAGTGGTAGTTTTTTTTATATATATATATATATATATATATCATTAACAAGGTTCCCGGAACTGTTTGAATATTGTTTTCTTCCACCCCCTATTTTATTCTATGTAGACTTCATTTTTTAAAACAAAATTCATAGACAAAAATACAATAAGGGTAAAACACATAAATAACATCTCAAGTTACATCTCGAATATCTTGTCCCGCTCCTCGGCTAAGGGCCGCGTGCCCAGAATGCTGCGGCATTTACCCTCTGGATCGCAACACTGAATCTCTGAAAGAGGATGCTGGGAGGTGATCTTTGGTTTCTTGATTTTTTTACCAAGCTCTTTGAGGAACTTTGAAACTTTCCCCATCCAAGGGTCTCAACCCTATTGGGATGAAGTTATAGAAAGGGGAAAGCCTTCATATTTCCGGGTCTTCTGGGTCTCCCTGGCAGCTGGCAGCTCCACCCCCCTTTAGCATCAGAGTAAGGAAATAGGTGTTTGCCAATGTGGCGGCCCGCTGTAGTCCCAGACAATCTGCTTTCCATCCTTCCCGGGTAGCAAGTGGCTCCATCAGGGCGCTTTTTTACTTTCATCAAACCCTGTACTTGGGGTTCCCCTTGAGCTGGGCAACGGGCTGTGGGGGGCTTTCTTTATGACCTCCTCATGTCTATTATACTTCCTTCTGATGTGTGAAAACGAGGCCATGAAGTCAAAATTGATCAGCGATCGCCCTGCCGCATATACACCTGTGTTCAGTGAGGATGGTCAATTAGCAAGAACTCATTTAAAATTAAGTGCTTTCAAAATTTTCTCTTCTATGTTTAAAGATATCCTTTTTTATTCATTTATGTTAATGTAAAAATTAATAATTTTGTACGAGAAAAACTTAAAAAACTTACCTAACTTTATTATAATAAGCGCAATTTAATTTAGCCTAACCCAACAAATATATTTTAGATAAGTTTACAATAATTTAATCAAAAAAAAACACAATGAAATATATTTTTTTTCTTTAGGTTCAGAAATTTTTGCTAAATTATTGCATAGACAAATTTTCGTTTGCCTTATTCGGCAAGAAGAGCGTTGTTATTTAAACTAAAATCGCAATTTTTACCAATTCGCCCGACATATATATTATTTATTTTGAGTCTTTATCATAAAACGTTATCAACATGAAAAAAAACCGAAAAACATAGATGAATCCCTATTCTTGACATGCTTTTATATTTAGAAGAAGAATAATCATTAAAAAAAAATTGTTTCTTGTTCATAGCTTTTTTTTGGAGTTCAGAAATTTTCCCTGGAATATTGAACAAAAAAAGGCAATAAACAGCTTTTTTTTACGTTGGGTGTATTGAGAATAGTGACGGGAACTCTGGGGTCGTATATGATAGTGTTCGTTAAATTCGTGTATTTTGGCTCACAGAACTCGCTCTCCCACAGGTTGCATATCCCTTTTCCCGCACGAAGTTCCCCTTATTCCCCTTTGCCGTCGGGGGTGGGAAACCCCGTCATGTTCCGTTCTGGGCAACGTTCTCAACCCCGCCTACGTCCCTAATTTCTTGGAGGACTACCCAAGACCCATGAGTCTCTATCGACTCTACAATTTTTTGTACCCTTAGATTTGCCCTTTTGGGGGGAATGGAAAGTTTGCCCCAGATACAAGAGGGTGAGCAGTATGCAGTCACTGGATATTGCAGCCAATGACTGATTAAAAGATTAGGATTATCGATAAAAAAATATTCTCTTACATAAAAATTATGATTATAATTATGTTGATTTTTTCCTTTAAAAAAAAAGTATGTTATAATGTTACTACATTTTGTGGAAGCTAATGTTACTGTGAGCAACAGAAACGTCTTGATATTTGATGCAATGCCAGACCCGCTCCCATGCACAATTTAAATTATTAGTGGTATTCCTCAGATCTCAGCTCAGTTTCCCGGAGCTGCCACTGTTGTTGGATCTGGAGAGGCGTCAGTTTATCGCTGCTCAACAGTCATTTTTCTATCAGACACCACTGCCTCCCTGCCCTCACAGGTGGGGGTGGGCGCCATGCACTGTCCCCCCGGAACCCTCTGTCTCGGGTGAGTTGTTTGTACCCCTGACCCATGTTGGGCATGAGAACATAACATAGGAAAGGAGGAACAGTGCATAGGCCTGTTGGCCCTTGGCAACTCTTTTACAAATCCATCCCACATCAGAATAAACGCTACCCAAGCAATAAGCATTGATAATTCTTTTCTCAGGTGCAAGTCCCACTCAAATCCCCTCTCACTCAAGAAATCACTGGTCCTGTCCATGATGAATAGTTCCGTCTTCAGACTCAGGTCTGTTTCTTGCTCTACTGACCCATCTTTCATTTTGTAATTCTTTGATTAAATGATGATAAACACGCTTATTTTAACGGAATTGAATCGTGGATCACAGGATCGGGATCTTCTGGCGTAATTTACTTCAGTTTGGGATCTTTTGCTCGTAGTTCCTCAATACCAGTCCAGTACCGCGACCTCTTCATCAGGCTTTTCCCCGGGCTCAAGAGTCATCTGGAAATACGAGGAAGAGCGGGGGACGTCCCCGACAACGTGATGATCAACAAATGGCTTCCCCCGCAAGACATTCTTGGTGAGTCTTACCTCTATAGCAGCCTCAATCACAGTCTCACTGATCTACATTTTATTAATTTTGTTCCCTTTTCTGCTAGTGTTTCTTTAAAATATTCCCCACACTAAGTTTCCACAACCTGGGTTCTATCTGACGTTCATTTTGCATATCATATTATAAAATATTCCATTTATTTACACAATATATATATATATATATATATATATATATATATATATATATATATATATATATATATATATATATATATATATATATATATTTTTTTTTTTTTTTTTCAACAAGTCGGCCGTCCCCCACCGAGGCAGGGTGACCCAAAAAGAAAGAAAACCCCCAAAAGAAAATACTTTCATCATCATTCAACATTTTACCACACTCTACATAATACTGTCTTTGCAGAGGAGCTCAGATACGACAGCTGAGAAAAGTCCCCCCCAGCTGTCACTATCTCAGCCCCCTCCTTTAAAGTGCAGGCATTGTATTTCCTTACGAAGAAAGATTGAAGTAGCATTAGAAATTTCCTTACGAAAAAAGATTGAAGACCCTAAAATTACATTCACTTGTGCTCTCTGTCAATCTGAAAAAATGCCCTCTCTTGACCACTCTACCAGCAGCTGAAGGAAGAACTGAGGGTATAAGCGGTCGCGACTGACTGAGGAAAACAAGGTTTCGAGTAATCCTCCTGTTGAGAATCCTCAAGCCAAGAAAGGAACCCGGACAGTGGCTAAAACGCATGGGACAAAGTTAAGGCTAAAGAGGACGGGTGGAGAGGTAGAAACATCAAGACCCGGGAAATGTTGTGGAAACATCGAACCCATTCTCCGTGCTACCCGATGAAGGGAGTCGACTTCTGGGAGCGCCCGAAAAAAGACACAAAGGAAGGAAAAAACATTGTTGTTGTTGGGGACAGTCAGGTTAGGTACATGGATAGGGCTTTCTGTTTGATTGATAGGAGTGGGAGCAGGGGGTTTGCTTTCCTGGGGCGGGGATGGAGGATATTGTTAGCCGTCTGGACGACATCATGAGGGGTAATGGGAGCAATCCTTTATCTGTCTCAGTGCTGGAGGCAACGATGTTGGCAGCGTAGGGTGAGGACCTGACTAGCAGGTTTAGGTCAGCAATAGACATAATTAGGAAGAAGGGTGGGAACCCTGTCATATGTGGTATTTTCCCGGAGAGGATTTGGGAAATGAATGGCTGCCCAGGCAATTGGTTAAATTGCTGGCGGGACAAATCTGAAAGGGAAAATGACATGTATGCCGGGGAGGGGGTTCATTTATCCAGGTCTGGGGTGGGGGCACGGGAACTGCGTGGAGGGGAGCTGTTAGGGCTTTAAACTAAAAATAGTTAGTGGTATGGGTTTTGGGGGAAAACAGAAGTCCCAGTGCAGTAATATTATAAGTTGTAGGAGAACTAGTAATAGGCAGAATAAGGTGGATAGTGGAAAGCAGTGACCTAGATGACAAAGACAGTAATAGGTATAGTGGAAAACAGAGATGAGCAGGAAGGGTAAAGAGAAAGGAAGGTCTCTAAATATATATTACACCAATAGTCGTAGTGCTAAGAATAAGATGGACGATTAAGATTAGTTGCAATCGGGTAATATTGATTTTTCAATAACTGAACATGGTTTAATATGAAAAATCGGGACTTGCCGGAATGTCACATTCGGGGTTTTAAATTGTTCCAAGAACAGAATACGGGAAGGGGGTGGGGTGGCACTCTATGTCAGTGATCTTTTAAATTGTTGCATAAAAACCGGTATAAAGTTAAATTTAAACACATACAGAGTCTGTCTGGATAAAATTTTTCAGAGGGTGTGAAAAATTGATTTTAGGCGTGATTTACCGTCCTCCAAACTTAGTAGGGAACAAGGAGACTCTTTGGGAAAATTTTTAAAGGGCCCACAAGACACGATAACGTATAATTTGGGGGACTTTAACTTTAGTCAGATTGATTGGAATTTCATGACAGAATTTAGAATCTAACGATTTCTTAGAAGTAGTTCAGGATTCTTTTTAAACAGTTTGTAAAGAACCTACAGGGAAATAACCTACTTGACTTAGTTCTGGCAAGAAAGGGAAAACCCCTTTTTAAAAATTTAAAAAATTCAGGGAACTCGGCTAAAGCGCCCCAAATAATTCCCTTTTAGCATTGAATGGATTTTGTGTAGGGATAATTCGAAATGGTCCCAAATTTTCGAGCAGATTATAATGGACTTAGAAACACTTATCAACTGTGGCTGGGGTGAAGAAGGAGGTATCAATATGACGTTTTCTTAACACTTACAGGCTGCCCAAAAAACATTTATCCTATAAAGAAATTAGATCAATAGAAATGACCCAAAATGGATAATAATAGGCTCAATATCTTTTAGGGCAAAAAAAGGAATTTATAGGCGCATAAAAAAAGGTGAGGTCATCTTATAAATCAGTATACGACATTAAGAGGGGCGTTAAAGGGAATAAGAAAAGCTAAAGGGGCTATGAAATTAAAGTTGCTAAGGTTAAAAACCCCAAAAGTTTTTTTAGGTTTATAGAACAAAGTTAGGGATAAGATAGGTCCCTTAAAAATAACTTTGGGCATCTTTGACAAGGAGAATGATAGTTCTATTTTTAATAATTATTTTCTCTCGGTTTTCCCGGACATTAAAAATATGTTTTTTTTACAGAAAAGGAAAAAATTATTAAATCACATCACTAAGAAATGGAGAAACATGGACCGCTGAAACAAAAAAAATCGCCTCTGATGAGTTTTGCAAAGGGTTTTTAAGGGAAAGAAATGGAACTTGTAACCAAAATCTAACATTTTTTTAAATTTTTCTCTTCAAACAGGTGATTCGTTTTTGGAAGATGGGAATGTAATTTCCTTTAAAACAGGGGGCAAGTCACTCCGTCAAACTACCGCCCCAAAAGTTGACCCCAATTGTAGGCAAATTACTAGAGTCAATTATACTGATATTATTGGCCATCTAATAACCTAAATTTTATTAATGATACCCAGTGGATTCACGAGGGGCCCTTTCCCGCCTATCTAATTTATTAACCCCCTTTTTAGTAAAGCTTTTGAAGCTTTTATCACGATAAAGAATTCGATATTGTTTATTTAGATTTAGTAAGGCTTTTGATAGAGTACCGCACCAGAGACTGTTAAAAAAGTGGCAGCTCGGCATTGGGGGGAAAAATGCTGTCATGGATCGAGTTGGTCAAAAGGAAGCGAAGTGTGCATAAATGGGGTTAAACCGAATGGGGACGAACAAGTGGTGTTCCCCAGGGATAGTCTTAGGCCCATTTTATTTATAAATATATCAATGACCTGGATGAGGGAATTACTAGTGATATGAAAATTCGCCGACGAAAGAAGATGGTAGGATAATTGATTCAAACATAGATGTCATAGAACCGGAAGATTTAGACAAACTTAATTTGTGGTCAGAAAAATGGCAGATGCAGTTCAGTAGATAAATGCAAGGTTCTGAAACTCGGGGGTGTCCATAACCCAAGCACTTATAAATTAAATAACCTGAACAGCCAAAAGTTTCGAGAAGGACTTGGGGGGGATGGTAAGCCCAAACCCAAACCAAGACAGCAATAAGAACATAAGAACATAAGAATGGAGGGAAAACTGCAGAAAAGGGCCCACTGGCCCGCAAAGGAGGTCCATCAAAAACCCCCACTACCTAAAAATTTACTCCTGTACTCACGCCTAATCAAACCCAGCCCCTAAGCTCGTAATAAGGCAAAAGATTACTGGGATTTATATCAAAGTGTTAGCAACAGAAGTCCCGAGGTTATATTTCAGCTTTTCATCATTAGTAAGGCCTCACCTAGATTACGCAGCTCAGTTTTTGGGCTCCATATTACAGAATGGACATAAATTCGTTAGCATTTAGGTAGAATGACTAAATTAATAAAAGTTGAAATCTTCCCAGAAGAAAGATTGAAGACCCTAAAATTACATTCACTTGTAAGACGTAGAATGAGGGAGACATGATCGAGGTATACAAGTGGAAAATGGGTTTTAAAAAGGGATATAAATAAGGTCTTGAGGAAACTCTCCAGAGAGAACCCGCAATAATGGATTCAAATTAGATAAGTTTAGATTTAGAAAGGATATAGGAAAGTATTGGTTTGGAAAAAGGGGATTGATGAGTGGAACAGTCTGCCTAGTAGGGTTATTGAAGCTAGGACCTTGGGTATTTTAAATTTAGGTTGGATAAAATTTATGAGTGAGGGGGTTGGATTTGGGGGACTCGCATGAGTGGGTAGAATTGTCAAAGCTTATTTCTTGGGTAGCTTTGAAAATGGGGACAAAACTTTTAGTGGGACGGATTGTGAAGGACCTGCCCAAAGGGCCAACAGGCCTGCTGCAGTGTTCCTCCTTTCTTTGTTCTTATGTTCTCAAGTCAACTAAATCAATTAACTGGTTTCCCCGAATCCCTTTACAAAATGTTTCCCTGCTCACACTCCAACAGATCGTCATGTCCCAAAAAACCCTTCGTCTCCATTCACTCCTATCTAACACGCTCCAAAATGCTTGCTGGAAGTCCAAGCCCCGCCCACAAAAACCCCATTTACCCCTTCCCCCCAACCTTTTTTGGGGGACCCCCCCCCGCCTTCCTTCCCCACAGATTTATACGCTCTCCAATATTCTACTTTTATCCATTCTCTCTAAA
>WNWK01032525.1:0-21835 GCA_009830355.1 Cherax destructor
CTTAAGAAGGTGGTGGGAATGGTCTTACATAAGGGACAATGCGGAATCCCAGGTAGAAGCATGGGTGTGGGTCATGGTCAAATTAGGGATTTTATTGAGAGTGGTGAAGGAGGGGGGTGTTGAGTATCGATTGGAGTGCGGCTATGATAGTGTTGACAGGAGTATGTTGTATGATATCATGAGGAGGCAGGGTTTTGGGAATGAATTAGTAGGGTGGGTAGAGACTCTGTATGCGAGAGCCAAGGTTCGGATACAGATAAATGGTAAAATTGGAATGGAGGTGCCTATGGATAAGGGTTTAAGACAGGGCTGCCCCTTGTCCCAGGTATTGTTTGCTTGCATGCAAGCCCCCTTTTTATCGTTTAGTTTCAGGAGGAAGGGCTGAGGGACGGAAGGGGATGTAGGGATAGTTGGATATGTGGATGATACTACTGTACTAGTGAGAGATGTAGAGGAGTTAGTGAATGTGGGGCGTTTTGTGGAGATTTTTTGGGAAGGCTACTGGGATGAATGTAAACTATGCGAAATCTAAAATGTTGGAGGTAGGTAGGTGGGTAGGGGAGAGGCTTGGTGAGGGCAGGGGGTGGGCAATAGTGGAACAGGTGAAGTTTTTTTTTTTTTTTTTTTTTTTTTTTATATTTTATTTAAAAACACATATATACATAACAATCCAATAAATGCCCAAAAATAAATCAGGCTCATATAAACAAAAACAAGCAAACAGAACAGGAATAAACACATCTGTCTATATATCCTATAATAAGAACCCGTGCCAAAAGCACAAACAAAAAATGTCCATCCTACTACCCTTCCTAGCTAAGTTTTTCTATATAATAACATAACACACTGTCAATGAAACTGAACATACATTGTCTCAAAAACACCACAAAATTAAACCGTTGGTTACATATCTTACTTCTTCCCTACCACAAAACGCAGTACATAGGCATGAAATAAAATAAAACCTTAAACTTTCTGCCTATAAAACAGGTGTTGCACAATAACACACAAAAACAACTGATCCCCGAAACAAGGGTCACACCACATCATCATCTTAAATAAGAAATACATTAACATCAAGCCATCACTACCGTAGACAACACTGTCTACAACACAACGTCACATTCCCACACCGGAGAATAAGACCACACAAAACATATTTGTGTTGCATACATATACAAACACTCTAGAAAAAAACACAAAAATATGCAGAAGCTGCTCATAATGTATAATTCAAACAAAAGATAGGGAACACATACAGAATACAGTACTAAAAACTTTAAACTTAAGAAAAACATAGCAAAACATCAACTTTATCCTACATGAATTGCCACAGATACCTGGGCCAACTTCACCCAAGCACACCTGCACACTGTTGGTTGTCTAACACCTAATACCTCCTAACCTCCAACCTGCCACATAAATGCAAACTGCCAGCACATCACCACCGACAAACACTACTACTTTAACTTTAGATTACACTACTACATCCTAGAGGAAAACCCCATGCGTCCATGACCCCTATGACCCCCCCCCAACCAACATCACTCCAAGTCTGAGTTAACACACACCTGAAAAATTACCTACAACCCCATAAAACCCCGAAACGTCAAAAAACGGACACCTACGATACCACCCAGACCCAACCCATCCTAGCTTCAACCCTGTATACCCACGCCTAACCAACCACACATCAATCAACCATACTATACCTAGTCAACCCCTTCCGGATATACCCAACCTCCCCCTCCCCCACTCGACCAGTCCCCCTCGAATGGTTCCTACGTCATCCCCAAAACCTTAAAAGGGACACCACCGTCATCGTTCTATAACCCTCAAGAAAGCCTCAACCCAAGTTCTCCCATACAAACCCTGGATTCCTACATTTTCGTCCTGTAAAATGTGCCCCAAGGCACGAACCCGCCTCCCACCCACTACCTCGTGCATACCCCACGACACATATATGAAATCAACCACCAGGTACATTAACCCTCTACGTACATTTTCCCCAAACCCACCAATATCAGGCTTAAAGCCCCTAACATCGAAAGCCCACACCCACCTACACTCCTCAGGACCCGTCCAAACCATTCCCGTACCCCGCCTAAATCTTCACAAAAATACACCACATGGTACGACATATCCAAAAGCCCACATCTCAAACAAGTACCCTCACTCGTTAAACCCATTAAAAACAATTGCGCTTTAGAAACCAAGATTCCATGTAGGAATCGAAACCGTCTCCCTAACCCTCACCCTCAGCCTCCCAACTTCCGGAAACCTACCCAAGTCGCCCGCCAATTATACTTTGGGTACTCTGCTACCCCTTGCACTATACCCCCGCCTCCCCAAGCTTGTCCAAAACCCCCACCCGAAAACCCCTTGGCTCTCTGACAACTAGTAAAACCCTCAACATTGCCTCACATAAACTCAGGTCACGTCCACTCCACCACCTCCGTACCTCACACCTCACGCATGACCACTCCCACCCGCTTACCCCCACCCCTCCCTCCTCCACATATCTCTGCTTTACATATATCCCTATAAGCCTCCTATGTAAGGGTATCAACCCCAAACCTCCCTTACTAACTGGCGTCATGACAACCTCCTTATTAAGCCAATGTCTACCAAAACCCCATATATACTGCAACACTCTCCGCTGTAATAATTCAACATCTCTCCCCACGAGTGGGTATACCCTTGCCACATGCCACAATTTACTATACAGTAAAACATTCACTACCATAACCCTCTGCATTAACGTCACATCTCCCGGTCTCCATCCACTCATTCGCGCAATTGTCGCCGTTATCACCTTAGAAGAATTTTCAACCCTCGCCCTACTCCCATCATTACAATAAATTATCCCACAAATTTTCAAGCACTCAACAACATGCCAACCATACCTATTCCCCAAGTCCCCGCCCACCCACGTCCCCACCTCTAACAATTTAGATTTCACCCTGTTAATCTGCATCCCCGTAGCTGCCCCAAAAACACTTATAATCCTCCCTATAGCATCTAACCCCTCCCACCCACCTACGAGAATTGTTGTCATCAACATAACCCACTATTCCAGATGCACAACCAGGTACTTGACCCTCCTCCCCTACCCCCTTCGATACTAACCTATAAAAAGGATCCTGTAAGCATGCAAACAGAATTTGCGACAAAGGGCACCCCTGTCGCAAACCCTGCTTCATGTCCACCACGTTTCCCACCCTTCCATTCAATTGAACCCGCACCAAAGCCCCCTCATCCAACGTTTGAACCCAACCCACTACTTCATTCCCAAAACCCTGCTTACGAAGAATGTCAAATAACATATTTCTATCCACACTGTCATAAGCCGTCTCCCAATCAAGCCCTAAAACCCCACCCCCCTCTCGACCCTCGATGAATGACCTAATCCTACCATGCCCATTCCCCATACACCTCCCCGGTATCCCATACTGACCACGTTCTATGATAGAATCCAAAACCTTTTTAACCCTATTACCCAAAATCCTTGCAAAGATTTTGTAATCTGCACATAAAAGTGTAATAGCTCTGTAATCCCTAATCGTTTCCACCAATTTCCCCTTAGGCACTAAAACCACAACTCCAGTGCGCTGATCCTCACACATATACCTTACTTCCTTCCAATGATTAAAAACTTTTGTCAAACATTCCTTCAACACTCCCCAATGTTGAACATAAAAATCACTAGGTAAGCCATCGACTCCCGGCGCTTTACCCATCTGCATCCCCTTCACTGCGAACCACACTTTCTCCTCAGTTATACTACCCTCCATCCCTTTCCTCTCCTCCTCACTAATCCCTACCTGTATACCCTCCAAAACTTCCTCTTTCGCCTCCACCTCCTCCAACCTATGGTCTAGATACCGCCGAAACCAAACATCCACAAACCCGCTCATACCCTCTGTCGACCTCAGTACCTGTCCCTTCATATACCCACCCAACTCCTCGTGTACCTTCAATGACGTCATCGTCATACCCTGCCTCCTCTTTCGAAAACCACGCAAGACAGTCAAAGACGGTTTGTCCCCCCACAGCACATCCTCAATACCTGCCCTCACTCTGATAGCCTGGAATCTCTCATTCTGTATATCCTTCAACTGGCCCCTCAAAACCTCTATGTCCTCCAGCGAGTAACCCGCCCCCCCACATAACAATCCCGCAACTGCCCCTCCAAATACCTCTGCAGGCCATAACGCAATCGCACCTGCTCTCTACCTTCACGTTTATAAAAATCCTGAATACCCACTTTCGCCACTCCATTCCACCAACCCACCACATCTTCCCAGTCCTTCCCATCATTCCACATCCCCTCCCACCACTCCTCAAAACTCCTCCTACACAGTTCCCCCTGCAATAAGCCCACGTTAAGCTTCCAATAACTAGCATACGTTCTAACAGTTCCCTCCCATCCCAACACTGCCAACACATCCCTGTGATCGGAAAACCCAACATCAAAGCAATCCACGCCTTCCACTATAACATCCCTAGACACATACACATGATCGAGTCTTGCAGCATAGCCCCTACGTATGAACGTATGTTCTATATGCCACCCACCGCCCCCTACCACATCTCTGACTCCTGCTGCACCCAAAACATCACGTAAAACCCCCAACTCACACCCCGCCCCTCTCGGTTCCACATCCCTCTTCCTAATCACACAATTCCAATCCCCTGCAGATAATAGTCACAACCGGCAACCCACGTAAGAAATATATCAACTCCTCTCTCACAAATTCTTCCTTAGTTTTTCTACAACTTATAGCCGGCATATAAACTCCCACTATACACACTCTGACATTCCCCCATAAACCCTCAACCCTTACCACCCTCCCCCCCCTCTTCCCATGCCAACAACCGAAAGGGACTGGTCACATGTATTCCTATAGCCACCCCTCCCTTGAAACTACCCGCACTACCCGCATAAACTGTAAATCCACTTAACGTCAAATCTCTCCCCATCCTATAATTATGCTCCTGCAATATACACACATCCACATTTAACCGTCTTAATGTCACCTCTACCCATTTACGTTTGACCTCCGCTCGGAGGCCATTTACATTCATCGTTAAACACCTGAAAAGAACGCAGGGGGCTTTCCTCTACTTTTCAACTTCCTCGTCACTACCGACTTTCCCTTACTAATGCTCTCTTCCTCTACTGACACTCCCAGTACTTGTCTGTCTGCTTTCCTGTCCCTTCCCCCCTCTCTACCCTTGACACTTCACCGTCCCCCTTTTGCCACCTCCACCCAGGCCTTCTTGCACACCTGTTGCCCAGGTGTTAGGACATCGTCCTCAACTAGACCACTAGGCCTTTTCCTGGAGTCCCCTGTAGCCTCCATAGCCTCACAATCCTCTCCCCTGTGCACTTCTACACCAACCTCCTGGACCTGAAGGCAAGGCCCACTCTCTGAGATGCCCATCACACTCGTCTCACTCTCGTCCCTCCTCACCTCTACTCCTAAGTCCACCACACCATGCTGTGTGCCCTCACACACAGGACTGTCCAACAACAGTGGAAAATCCTCCAATAGTGGCTCAGACAAAACCAAGTTCACACCTTCCGGCAGAGCCACTTCCTCCGTCTCCGCTGTCTCGCCATCCTGGGTCACCTGTGACAACGTTAGTACACGCTCATCCTCCTTATCAACAATGTCACTCCATTGTCCACTTGGCACCATGCTCATATTCTCCCGTGGCGACTCATCCATAGCATCCACGACCACCACTTCATCCTTCCTCATACCATCAGCAGCGCCATGTCTCTGTTGGCCCATCCGACGATCACATGCCGCCGCCACATGTCCAGGTAATCCACACAGGCGACACGTTCGAACTTGGCCTGCGTAAGTCCCATAGACCTGCTGCCGGAACTCATCCATCATGATGTATGAAGGTATCTGACGTTTGAGCGTCATTTTCAAAGAAAATGAACCTTCTTGCAGCCCGGCATAAGTCCCCTGTGCCCACCGGCCCACCGTGGCTGCATGGACGTCACCAAATTGACTAAAGACGTTTCGCACATCAACATCCAACGCTTCGAATGGCACGTTTCGAACCCGTATATAAGTGTAGTACCGTGACACATCTCGAAGCCGTACCTCTAATCCCGTGTTGATGACAATCCTCTTCTCCTGATATGTGTCAACCACTCGCTCATATGCGCTGGCCACTGCAAACTTGACAAAAATCCTCGACGAACCGTTGAGAGATATACCAAATAATTCTTCAATGGATATCCCTAAAGAATCCCTCAAAATAGCTGGGAGGAGAACATCTGCATTGCTTGGGTAAATCGCGCCCTGCAACACTTCAATACAGACAGTATTGACACGTCGTCTGTAGCGCTCCACCATGTTGATGAAAACTACCAGTTCTCAACTCCACGGCTAGGGACCAGAAACAAGCACACCCGCACTCCGCAAAGGCTGGGCAGCGAATCCAGGAGAGGGACAGGACAGTAGTAGGGGAAGGGATTAGGTCTATTGTTAGTAAGGACGACAGGAAAGAAATGGAGGGAGAGATTAGTGAGGAAGAGGTATGGGAGGCAGTGCAGGGTTTGAGCAAAGGGAAGGCACCTGGATTGGATGGTCTCCCTAATGATTTATATCTGCATAATTGGGAGCCCCTAAGGGATTGTTTAGTTAAAGTATTCAATTGTATGAAGAATGGGAGGGTATTGGGTAGCATGCAGAACACTGGGGTTATAGTTTTGGTGAAGAAAAAAGAGGAATGTAGGACGATGAAGGATTATAGATTTATAACATTGATGTGTGCTGATTATAAGATCTTCGCAAAGGTACTAGGTAATAGGCTTAAGAAGGTGGTGGGAATGGTCTTACATAAGGGACAATGCGAAATCCCAGGTAGAAGCATGGGTGTGGGTCATGGTCAAATTAGGGATTTTATTGAGAGTGGTGAAGGAGGGGGGGTGTTGAGTATCGATTGGAGTGCGGCTTATGATAGTGTTGACAGGAGTATGTTGTATGATATCATGAGGAGGCAGGGTTTTGGGAATGAATTAGTAGGGTGGGTAGAGACTCTGTATGCGAGAGCCAAGGTTCGGATACAGATAAATGGTAAAATTGGAATGGAGGTGCCTATGGATAAGGGTTTAAGACAGGGCTGCCCCTTGTCCCAGGTATTGTTTGCTTGCATGCAAGACCCCTTTTATCGTTTAGTTTCAGGAGGAAGGGCTGAGGGGACGGAAGGGGATGTAGGGATAGTTGGATATGTGGATGATACTACTGTACTAGTGAGAGATGTAGAGGAGTTAGTGAATGTGGGGCGTTTTGTGGAGATTTTTGGGAAGGCTACTGGGATGAAAGTAAACTATGCGAAATCTAAATTGTTGGAGGTAGGTAGGTGGGTAGGGGGGAGGCTTGGTGAGGGCAGGGGGTGGGCAATAGTGGAACAGGTGAAGATTTGTGGGGTGGTGTACCGGGCAGACCCGGTGGAGGCCAGGGCAGTTAATGCAGAGGTGGTAGTAAGGGAGGCTAATAAGCATATGGGTGGATGGCAGCCTGGGGACGTCACATTGCATCAGAGGGTGGTGATTGTTAATTCATTAGTGTTTAGTAAACTGTGGCATGTGGCGGCAGTGTTCCCCATTATTTTTGAGGATGTGAAGGAATTGCAGAGAAGGTCATTACGTTATATATGGGGTTATGGGAGGGCGTGGTTAAGTAAGGAAGTGGTAATGACGAGGGTACATCAAGGAAGTTTGGGCCTCATCCCGTTAGCAAGGCGTCTGCAGTGTGTTTACATTAAGCATTGATACTTCAGGGTGGGTGGGGTGCGTGGGAGGAGAGTGGGATTGGTTATGGAAGATGTCAGAAGGTGGTGGAAGGGGAATGATCTGAGGGAGTGTGAAGGAATGTTGAGGCGAATCATGGTGGTTAAGGAGCCGAGGAGGATCACTGCGAGTCTCCTGGGCAGGGGAGGGGTGCATGGGGAGGTGCTGCATGGGGCAGCGATATACCCTGTGTATGATTGGATGGGTATATGGAAGGGATTAAGAAAGTTGTGGCTCAAACCCAGAGTACGTGAATTTGTGTATAGGTTTTTAATGGGGATCGTTGCATCAAAGGCAATTTTGTTCCGTATGGGGATAGGGGAGGGAGGGCAGTGTGATAGATGCGGGGAGGAGGATACAGCATATCATGCGGTGTATTTTTGTCCTTTATTGAAAGTTGTGCGTGAATGGTTTGGGAAGGTGTTATGCAGTGTGGGGGGGAGAGGGCTTTCAACATTACGGGCCTTGAGCTTTGATGTGGGAGGGGTGGGAGGGGAAGTGAGACGGGTAGTTTACTAGAGCTGTGAGGGAGGGTTTAAAAGGACTGGCCGGCGACAGGGAGGGGGGTATACATGGTGGGGAGGGGCGTATGAATGAAGGGGAGGGGTGGGTGGGTGACGGTGGACTCAGCGGGCATATGACACATGACTGGAATGTGCGATGTGTGGTATGACGGGAGACAGGGTGGGAGGGAACCCCTATGGAGTAAAGGTGTCAGGGGTAACCATAGTGGCTTTTCTTCATAACCTACTGGACTGGTGATGTATAGTTATAGGTGTAGAAAGTTCCCTTTAAGCTGTGCTTATATGGGGTTCTTATTTTTTTCACACACTTGGGTATGAACTGTTTTCCATCATGTTGTATGTAACTTAAGGTTTCCTGAGATGGGTTTCTCATGTTCCATTTTGTGCCTTACTGTTGTGGAAGGCAGTTTTGGGTAGATTTGGTGTTGTAAACTGTCTACCTTTGTTAATTGTGTTTGTGTAAATATTAATTTGCTTATTGTGCAGGCTGATCTATCCTTATATACATAATCTACTTTTTTGGAATGACATCATTCCTTTACCTGTGTTTTTATATTGTATAAAAAAGTTTTCAGTTTTGGAGATGAGTCATATGTTCTGTGCTATTACGTTATTATACACTGGAGAATATGTATGTTTTGCTTACTGTGTAACTTAATTATTGATGTTAATGATCAACAGTGTGTGTAGTTTTGTAGGGGATGGCGCTGTTAGTATAATTATTATATTGTTACAATTGATGTGTTTATATTGTCTTCTAATTTTGTAATGTAATAAAGTTCATTGGGTCGTTGTCTGTACTTTACAGACGTGTGAATAATAAGCACTTGGGGGATGACTATATTTAGTATATTTTGTTATACTGTCATTTACGTCATTTAGTGGCTGTTTGTGATTTATGTCCTTCGGGATTATGTACATATGGTTATTATTTTTTTCCTGTTCATGGATGGTAAGCATTGATTGACAAGTTTTTCTGGTTTTGTGCATTGTTTTTATGCTTTGTATGTTTTCTTAAGTAGGGAAAATTTTGTTAACCTTTGTTGTTGCTTAGCCAAGCACAGTTAGTGCTTGTATTTAAAGTTATCACTCTGTCTTCTGTCTCCGTATTGTCATGTGTTTTGTAATTGTTTTTTCAAATAAAATATAAAAAAAAAACTTCTGGCAGTTTGGGAGATACACAGATGATGATCAAACTAAATGCAAATTATGTGATCAGGCATATGGTCACTGTCTTGAACACTATGTGCTGAATTGTCCACTTATTGAGGAATATAGAGATAGACAGTATAATAACCTATGTGACATGTCAAGATATCTTATTAGTGAAGGTAGGATACCACTTATTCTAAGCAAATTTCCTAAATTTGCTTGTAACAGATAAGTGAACTGTAGATATAAATCCAAATTAATTTCCATGAACGTGCCTATCTGTGCTCATGATAATGCGAGCACAGATGGGCATGTTTGTGGAGCAACTTGCAATGTGAACAGACTGACTGATGATATTGTAGTGGCCAGGCTTAGGCTTGGCTACAGGTACTTCTGACAGTTTGGGAGACACAGATGATGATCAAACTAAATGCAAATTATGTGATCAGGCATATGGTCACTGTCTTGAACACTATGTGCTTAATTGTGCACTTATTGAGGAATATTGAGATAGACAATATAATAACCTATGTGACATGTCAAGATATCTTATTCATGAAATAAGATACCTACTTGTAACAGATAATTGAAATGTAGATATAAACCCAAATGTACAATTGTTAACCCCTTTGGGGCCTAGTGCCTAGGCCTTTTGTGTATCCATATGCTCTTGCGCTACCGTCCACAGGATGGATATGGGGTGCACAATAAACTAGCCACCTCGGTGGCAAAATCTAAATCATGCCTATGTACTGCGTTTTGTGGTAGGGAAGAAGTAGTATATGTAACCAAAGGTTTAATTTTACGGTGTTTTTGAGACAGTGTATGTACAGTTTCATTGACAGTGTGTTATGTTCTTGTATAGAAAATTTAGCTAGGATAGGTAGTAGGATGGACATTTTTTTTGTTTATGTGCTTTTGGCACGGGTTCTTATTATAGGATATATTGACAGATGTGTTTATTTCTGTTCAGTTTGCTTGTTTTTGTATATATGAGCCTAATTTATTCTTTGGTATTTATTGGATTGTTATGTATATATGTGTTTTTAAATAAAATATATATATAAAAAAAAAAAAAACTTTATAATTTGTTCATGATTGTAACCATGTATACACGTAAGTAAGTAAATTTACTTACATGATTCATTACCTTTGTAACTTGTGAGTTCATTACCTTTGTAACTTGCTCAGCTATCAAAACTTTGGGGTCCAGTCCCTGGACCCATTATGTACCTCTGTAATCTTTTGACTACCGCCCACAGGATGGGTATGGGCTGCATAATAAAGATATTAAACTAACTAACTCAGGAACTCTTCTTTGATGATCTCTGTTCATACCTGGCTGTTGAGGAAAGAGATAAGACCGCTCGGACAAGGAGCGGTTAGTGTCAAAAGTATCAGCCAACCTGGCTGCTTCCAATGCCGTAGCCAATGAACGATCTCGAAGAAAGACTCGAACCTCTGGACTAACAGACTCCAGCAGGTTGTCCACCATGATAACCTGCACCAGATTATCAAAATCAGCGACACCACTTGCCTTGTTTGACTTTGTGAAAGCCCTGGTCTGCTGTCTTACAAAATCAAAGTAAGACTGACCCAGCTGCCTTCTGCCGAGTTTGAATTCTTTCCTATTCTTGGCAGAAATACATTGATAAGCCCCAAGAACAGTAGTCTTTACAATATGATAGTTACTAAAGTCGTGGTTGTTTAGTATAGACGTAAATTCTTGTGCCTTACCAAACAACGCAGTATGCACCAGTGACGCCCAATGAACCTCAGGCCACCCTAAAGCTCGAGCCTGGGTTTCAAATGTTTCAAAAAACTGTTCAGGCTCTGCTTCAACAAAACGAGGAACAAACTGTACTGCCCTTTGCAAACTGAAATCATCTACAATATGATGGAATTGCTTCCTCTCCTTCTCTCTATCAAACTCTTCCTTAGCAAATGAACGCTATTCTCTAGTTTGTTCAAGATTGAGTCTAACTTTTTTTTTTTTTAAATAGGTTATGTACAATAACATTTAACAAAACCTTACCTCAAAACAAGAGGTTAAACATCAACATTACACAAAACATATTAAATGCCTAATAATATAAACACTAGAAAGGGCCTATTCGGCCACACAGCCAAACTGGCATGAACATTGTAAAGACAAGTGTCATACACTAAACCTACTAAAGACACTAACCTAAAACACTACACATGACCTTACAAACAAAAGGTCTTTATTGCTCCACTCCACAAAGAGAGTATATTACAAAACAATATGAGCATATATATCCCTGACAAAAGATAAAGGAAACTTCCAACAAACAAAACATGTCATATCAAACATGGGAATAATTTCTCAAAACCCCAATTATCCACCCATCTAAAGAACCCCCCTCCCCAAGTGCCTAAAAGCACACGTACCCTGGAAACCTAAACGATGCACTCTCACCAGCCCCTACACAACTTTTTTTTTTTTTTAAACCATATGTACAATACATATAAATAAAAGGCCCACAGGACCTATAACATAACATTGACATAATAAAAATGCAAGTTACAAAACCCCCATTACCTCACAGTACCATACAAAACATCTCACCTAAACTTTACAATGTTATACCATCACAACCCATATTTTGCCACTCCTCCTCCCCAGCCTCCAGAGGCTATTACTAAAAGTTAATAGACTCCCATAAGTAAATAACACTCACACAAACTTGACCTACCTCTGATGTAAAACTCATAAATTACTCATTAGAAAAGAGATTACAGAAAAGCCTAGAAATGGTAGTTGTCAAATAGTGGCCTCCAACACACCAATATTAAGACAACCTTCTTCCTAACGTACATCTCATTATAACACTTCCACAACACCTAACATACATGACAACTTAAACACACCTGCTAACCAGGTGCTACAAGGTCAGCCTATACCATGAGAACCATGGCCCTATCAAGTCATACAACATAGACTCCCAGGCAATGCTGGCCTTGCAAGTGAAATGTGTAACATGAAAACAAAACAAACACCACACTCACACACAGCCCAACATACATTCTAGGTCATGGGAACCTGTCTTACCATTACTCATGAAAAAACCCTGCCTCCACACACAGGAGGCACCTCAAAACCGTGTTGACGCCCACGGTAAGGAACAGATGATATACCCCTGACGCCGCCAGACAAACACAGACAAACTGCCTGAACGATGAAGCATCAAAAACCAAACCACCCGCCTATCCCCTGACACCCCGTAAAAAAACCTTAGATACAGCCACACACACTCTCTGAACCCCTTTCCCCCCAGCTACCCTGACCAGCCCTCTCACTCGACTACCGCACCCTCCCCTTTCCCTAATAAAATCGAGACAGTAAGATTCCGATATCCCAGAGGAAAAGCCTTACACCATCTCCCTTTGTAAACCAGTTGATTACAACACCGAGTCCTGTAAAACCCTGCCGCTGAAGCTCTAATGCGGATGTCACCTGGGGCCTCTCTCATACTCCATGAAATATGTATGAATTCTACTACCAAATACGCTGCTGCCCGTCGTACATCCTCAGGACAAACCCCCACATCTATACTTAAAGCTCTTAGGGTCGACAAACTCCCCACCCCTACCCTTTTCAATACTCCACTAAACCATTCCCTAACCCCACCCAGCTCCTTGCAAAAATAAACTACATGATACGCAGTCTCGAGACAAACCACATTTCAGACAGAACCCCTCCCTTATTATTCCTATCTGGCACAATTGTGCCTGAGATGCCAAAATTCCCAATAAAAACCTATACCCTGTTTCTCGAACCCTTGGCGGTACCCTCAGCCTCTTCAACCAGTACCACACCAACTTCCAATTATACATTGGATAAATACCTTCCCCTTGCTCAACCCCCCCCCTTTCCCACTCTATCCAACCTCCCAGGCTCACTAACTACTAAAATAAACCTCAATAGATCCTCACACCGCAACAAATCCACCACCTATGTACCTCTCTCATGACCTTACCGACCCTCCTGCCTCCTATCTCCCCTCCCACCAAAAATTCCTGCTTAACAAATAAACTTTGAAGCCTACTCCTCAACGGAATCAACCCCAAACCCCCACCCCCACTCCAGCCATCACAACCTCACGAGCCAACCAGTGCCTCCCATAACTCCAAATATATCTATAAACCCTCGCCAACAAACGCCATATATCACACTCCCGGAGAGGATATACAGCCGCCACAAACTATAAATTAAAACATTAACCACCACTGCACGCTGCAACAATGTGACCTCACCCGGACTAAAACCCCCTAACCGTCCAAGCGCTTTACTCACCACTTCCTCTGAATTTAATCCCCTCGCCAAATCACTACAATGACTGAAAATAACACCGCAAATTTTAATACTATTAACACACAGTCACCCTCCTCTCCTCCCCAAAGGCCCTCCCACCCATGAACCTACCTCAAATAACTTCGATTTCGCCCTGTTGATGCACATACCAGTAGCCCCACCAAAAACCTCAATAATCCTATTAACATTATCTAACCCCTCACCACTCTCTATCAATATGGTCGTGTCATCTACATATCCTACTATGCCCGTCTCACAACCCCCACACCCGTCCCCGTCCCATACCCCCTCTCTAACTAATCTATAAAAGGGGTCCTGCAGACACCCGAAAAGAATCTGCGACAGGGATCACCCCTGCCGCAAACCCCTCTCTAAACTCACCTGAACCCCTAACTTCCCATTAACTTGTACCCTTGCTAATGCCCCATCATATAAGGATCTAACCCACCCCACAACTTTCCTCCCCAAACCCCTGCTTCGATAAAATGTCAACCAACATTTCCCTATCCACACTATCATATGCGGTTGCCCAGTCTAATCCTAGGACTCCACCCCCTTCCTTATGTTCCACGAAATTCCTAATTCTCCTATGCCCCATCCTAATGCTACATCCAGGTATCCGATACTGGCTAACCTCAAATAACTTTTCCAACACCCTTTTCATGCGATTTGCCAGTATCTTTGCATAGATCTTATAGTCTGAGCACAACAATGTTATAGCCCTATACCCCTGCAACCTATCACTATCCCTACCCTTCGGCACCAACACCACTACCCCGGTTCTCTGCACTTCCTCCATTTTACCCCTATCCTTCATCTGATTAAACACCTTCACTAAAACATCCTTCAATACGTCCCAATGAGCTACATAGAAGTCCCCAGGCAGCCCATCCACCCCAGGCACCTTCCCCATCCTCAACCCCTGCACTGCCTGTCATACTTCGTCAACCGTAATCCTCCCACCTAACCCCTTCCTATCCTCCTCTACCAGTCTCCCCTGGATTCCCTCCAAAACAATCCTCCTACTAACCTCATCCCTCTCCCTACCCTCAAATTTACGCTGAAACCATGACATTGCATAAGCACACATCCCCTCTGTCCTGCATAACACCTGACCCTGATGATACCCACCCATCTCCTCCTCCACTATCAATGCCGCCAGCGTCATGCCAATTCTACGTTTCCAAAACCTCCGTAATACCGTGCCCGAGGGCCAATCCCCCCATAACACCTCTTCTAATTGACTACGTACCCTTATCGCCCTAAAAACATCATTCTGAATATCCTGTAATCTCCCCTTAAGGTACTCTATTTCCTGCTGATGGCACCCCCCCTCCCCTCTCCGTAACAGTCCCTTAACTGCCCCTCCAAATATCGCTGTCCCATACCTATATCCTGCCTCCTCCACACCTTCACACCTATAATAACCTCTCACTGCCTCCTTCGCTGTCGTATTCCACCACTTCACCACGTCCCTAATCTCCCTGCCTCCACCCCATAAACCCTCCCACCAAACCGCAAAACCCTCACGATCCCCCTCCCTTTTTAACAAACTTACATTCATCCTCCACAGATCCGAATAAAATTTAACAGCACCCACCCACCCTAATACTGCCACCACACCTCTATGATCTGAAAACCCTACGTCTATGTTACGCACTTCTTCCACATTTATACGCGAGGACACATACACCCGATCTAAACGTGCTGCATATCCTCTCCTTATGAACATATGTTCCACCATGACATCCCTACCATCTACCACATCTCGAACCCCCACCGCTCCCAGTAAGTCTCGCAACTTCGCTAGTACACATCTGGCACCCCTCGGTTTCACATCACGCTTCCTAATTATGCAGTTCCAGTCACCCGCTAAAACAGTTACCTCAGGGAGTCCCCGTAATGCATATACTAAGTAATCCCTCACAAACTCACCCTTTAAACTATGTACATTAACCACGGGCATATACACGCCAATGAAGCTAACCGGGATATCACCCCATTCACCATCAACCCTAACAATCCTCCCGCCCTCCACCTCCTCCCATGACCTCAGATGAAAAGGGCTGGTCTCCCTAATACCTACCAACACCCCACCCTTGAAATTTTCAGAACTACCAGTGTACAAAGTAAAACCCCACAACTTCAGATCCCCACCACACCTAAAATTATGTTCTTGGAGAAAACACATGTCAATGCCCTCTCTCCGCAATGTCCGTTCAACCCACATCCTCTTGACCTCGGCCCTAAGGCCGTTCACATTCATACTGATACACTTGAAGGCTTCAATGGTGGTTTCCCTGGATGCTTCAATGCTCTCAACACTCCTGCTTTGACCATTGACCCACCCCCACTGAGACCTACTCCCTCCTTGTCCAAGACCTTACCCTTGACCCCCCTCCCTCCCATGACCACATCCGCGAACACTTTCTTACCTGTCCTCTGACCCGGCATCAACACGTCATCCTCCACCGAGCCACTTGATCTCTTGCGGGATTTCCCCGCCACCTCCATGACCTCTTCAGACACCTCATTCACATTATTTTCCTCCCTATGAACCATAGCCTCAACTACACACACTCGTACTGATTCCTCACTGCCACCACAAGCACCCTTACACACATCCTCACTCAGCACTTCACCCGGGCTTGCTGTTACCTCCGGGTAGTCCTTCACCACGGACTCCTCTCACACAAAAAGTGGACTGTCAAGCATCATCCTCAGGTCCTCCATCATAGGCCCCCGTCAACTCCACCAAATCGTCCACCTCCTCCTGCACGACAGCAACCTTGCTGTCTTAAACCATCACCAGTTGCGTCACAGGTGGCAAGGAGACCACCAACACCTCCGCTTCATCTACCACGTCACTCCACCTTCTATCTCCACTGTCCATGTACCCTGAAGATGACCCATGCACCTCCTGGGCCACACCTGAAGGGCCCTCCACACCAGGCTCCTGCCCCCCACGTTGCTGGGGTCGTGGTCCACGTCTCTCACACGCTGCTGCTATATGCCCTGGCTGACCACAGAGCCAACACATCCGTACTTGCCCCACGTACGTCACATAAACTTGCATCCTAAATTCTGGCATCAGGACGTACGAGGGGATTGGCCTCCTCAAAGACATCTTTAAACTGTAAGATCCCTCAGGCATTCCAGCGTAGGTACCCTGCGCCCACCTGCCAACATTTGCCGCATGGATCACTCCATATGCCTTAAAAACATCTCTCACATCCACGGCATCCACTTCAAAAGGGATATTCCGAATACGTATCCATGTAAAAGTTGCCGATACATCCCTTAATCGCACCTCCAAACCCTCTGAAACGACCATGCGCTTCTTCTGGTAGACATCAACAACTTTCTCGTAGGCACCACTTGTCAAGAACTTCACAAACACTCATGTAGCTCCATTTAATGAAATCCCATAAATGTCTGCTGTGGGAATTCCATAAGTGTCTCTGAGAATGGCTGGCAAGAGAACTTCAGCATTTGATGGATAAATAGCGCCAACAAGCACCTCTATGCACACAGGGGAGGACGAGCCAGCGAGACTGGACCTAGTATTCACCCTGAGTAGCACAGATATTGAGGACATCACACATGAAAGTCACCTTGGGGCCAGTGATCATATGGTTCTAAGCTTCGACTACATAGTAGAGTTACAAGTGGAGAGGGAAGCAGGAAGGGCTGCACAAATGAAGCCAAACTACAAGAAAGGTGACTACGTGGGCATGAAGAACTTCCTGCAAGGAGTTCAGTGGGACAGAGAACTGGCAGGGAAGTCGGTAAACGAGATGATGGAATATATGAACACAATTTGCACGGAAGCTGAGGAGAGGTTTATACCCGGGTAACAGGAAGCGAAAAGCCAGGATGAGCCCATGGTTCACCCAAAGGTGCAGGGAAGCCAAAACCAATGTGCCACGGAATGGAAGAAGTATAGAAGGCAAAGGACCCAGGAGAATAAGGAGAGCAGTCGTAGAGCCAGAAATGAATATGCACAGGTAAGAAGGAAGCCCAAAGACAATACGAAAATGACATAGCAGCGAAAGCAAAATCTGACCCAAAGCTGTTGTACAGCCACATCAGGAGGAGAACAACAGTCAAGGATCAGGTGATCAGGCTGAGGAAGGGAAGGAGGGGAGGTCACAGAAATGACCACGAGAGTGTGTGAGGAGCTCAACATGAGATTCAAAGAGGTGTTCACAGAGGAAATAGAAGGGCCTCCAGAGGGAGGAGAGGTGGGTACACCACCAGGTGCTGGACACGATAAACACAACTGAGGAAGTGAAGAGGCTACTAAGCGAGCTAGATACCTCAAAGGCGATGGGGCCGGACAACATTTCTCCATGGGTCCTGAGAGAGGGAGCAGAGGAGCTATGTGTACCCCTAACAACAATCTTCAACACGTCTATCGAAACAGGGCAACTACCAGAGGTATGGAAGACAACAAATGTAGTTCCAATTTTTAAAAAAGGAGACAGAAACATAGCACTAAACTACAGACCAGTGTCACTGACATGTATAGTATGCAAGGTCATGGAGAGATTATCAGGAGAAGAGGGAGCACGTAGAAAGGAATGAGCTTATCAACGAAGGCCAACACGGTTTCAGGGACGGAAATCCTGTGTCACAAACCTACTGGGGTTCTATGACAGGGTGACAGCAGTAAGACAAGAGAGAGAGGGGTGGGTAGATTGCATATTCTTGGACTGTAAGAAGGCGTTTGACACAGTCCCACACAAGAGATTAGTGAGAAGCTGGAGGACCAGGCAGGGATAACAGGGAAGGCACTACAATGGATCAGGGAATACCTGTCAGGAAGACAGCAGGAGTCATGGTTCGTGGCGAGGTGTCAGAGTGGACGCTGGTGACGAGTGGGGTGCCACAGGGGTCAGTCCTAGGACCGGTGCTGTTTCTGGTGTTTGTGAACGACATGACGGAAGGAATAGACTCCAAGTGTCCCTGTTTGCAGATGATGTGAAGTTGATGAGAAGAATTCAATCGGAAGAGGACCAGGCAGAACTACAAAGGGATCTGGATAGGCTGCAAGCCTGGTCCAGCAATTGGCTCCTGGAGTTCAACCCAACCAAGTGCAAGTCATGAAGATTGGGGAAGGGCAAAGAAGACCGCAGACGGAGTACAGTCTAGGGGACCAGAGACTACAAACTTCAATCAAGGAAAAGATCTTGGGGTGAGTATAACACCAGGCACATCTCCTGAGGTGCACATCAACCAAATAACTGCTGCAGCATATGGGCGCCTAGCAAACCTAAGAACAGCATTCGACATCTTAATAAAGAATCGTTCAGGACCCTGTACACTGTGTACGTTAGGCCCATACTGGGTATGCAGCACCAGTTTGGAACCCACATTTATCCAAGCACGAAAGAAACTAGAGAAAGTGCAAAGGTTTGCAACAAGACTAGTCCCGGAGCTAAGGGGTATGTCCTACGGGAGAGGTTAAGGAAATCGACCTGACGACACTGGAGGACAGGGAGATAGGGGGACATGATAACGACATATAAGATACTGAGAGGAATTGACAAGGTTGATAGAGACAGAATGTTCCAAAGATGGGACACAGCAACAAGGGGACACAGTTGGAAGTTGAAGACTCAGATGAATCACAGGGATGTTAGGAAGTATTTCTTCAGTCACAGAGTAGTGGGGAAGTGGAATAGCTTGGGAAGCGATGTAGTGGAGGCAGGTTCCATACACAGCTTTAAGAAGAGGTATGATAAAGCTCATGGCACAGGGAGAGTGACCCAGTAGCGGCCAGTGAAGAGGCGGGGCCAGGAGCTATGTCTCGACCCCTGCAACCACAACTAGGTGAGTACAACTAGGTGAGTACAGTATGCACTCTCCTTCTGTACATCTCTGCCATATTGGAGAAAATAAAGTTGTCAACACTGGCCACCAGGGAAAACCAGCCAGCACACCCGCTCACCACAGTGGCCGGGCAGCGAATAACTGACTAACTCAAGCACCAATGAAGCGGACTCACCTGTAGATAAACCCACACCTGTGACTTCACGAGACTGCTGTTTTTGCTCAGGAGTTTTGTCTCTCCCATTATTTTGCAGATAACTTAATAGGGATCTACGATTAACAGCTCCTGTAGAGAGAGAAACATTAGTCTGATATGCCATAGTTTCAGACTTTAATTTAGCTTGTATAATATCACGCAGCTGCAAAGCCGTGAGGTTGCGTTGATAGTCAATACCAATAAAACGAGCAATACACCAACAATGCTGTAGAGAGAATTTGGGCAAGTTTTGGAGAGTAAACTCAGACACTAATCGCCTGACTCAGGTAGGTGGCATTAACCCCAGCGCAACACGCTCAAGCCGCTACGCTTGGTAAAACTGCAGAATACTCACACGATAGCAAGGCTGACATGCAATAACAAAGCCAATACACATGCAGAATAGCAAGGCTGACACGCAATAGCAAACCCAACTGCAGAATACTCACACAACAGCAAGGCTGACCATAGCAAAGAGAATGCAAAGATGACACAAAATTCGTGAAACATTGGCAAAGCTTACAGATGGTGCTACCGCCCCTGGTACAGATGTTGAAATGGTAGACAGTAACTGTAAGAATGGAGAAATATATGATGGTGACCTGAAGAGGGACAGGAGCTCTAGTGAAATAAATGATGGGGAAACAGGTGTAGACAAGGACACACAAAAAACAGTGTTACAAACTAGCAATACCATGGTAGATAGTAAACAGGGGGATGCCCAGGGAAATACTGAAGATAAATTACCAGAAACTGATGAAGGCTCCATTGTTAGCACTAGTGTCGAAGACAGAAACGAGAGAGGAACACACCCACCAATAGGGAATACAATGGGGATCACAGTCACAAAAAACCAGGGCAAACAGAATCCAGGCCTATGTGAATATTATGCACTTGGTATCTGCAGGCATGGAAAATCATCAAAATCAGATGGGACATGCAATTATGATCACCCCAGAAAATGCCGTGCCCATATGAAAACAGGCAAATGCAACCTCCCGTCCTGTAAGTTTTTCCACCCTGAAATGTGCCACTCATCAATTCAGGAAAGACAGTGCTATAACTTATATTGCCAGGCATACCACCTAAAGGGTACGAGGCGACACAGAACATCCAGACCATGGCAAAAACTGGGTAGCCACAGCCACTCCGGAGAGAGAGGTTTTTTAGTGCCAGGAAGGAAAAAAAGCTGGCAGGAAATGACAGAAATTGTACACCAACTGCAATCATTTCTGGAGGGGAATCACAGTCAATGGCCTCCACACCAATACAACAGATATTAGTGCCAGGAAAAAAAAGACCCCACCCCTCATACTACCAATCCAACGACATTCATCTTTGCAAATATACAGGGTCTAAAGCCAGCAAAAACAAAAAGATACCTTACATTCGTGGACTGCTTACAGAGTCAAATGCTATGTTTGTGGCTTTCACAGAGACCCACATAAGAGATCACTTGGACAATGAAATATGGATCCCGGGCTACAACCTATACAGGTGTGACAGAGTGAACAGGAAAAAAGGGGGGTTTGGCCTGTATATCACAGAGTCACTTATATGTTCAGAACTACTAAATGCCTCAAATGATGTAGTTGAAGTATTAGCAATAAAGATCGAGAATCAAAACCTGGTCATCGTGGTTGTATACAAGCCCCCGGATGCAACGTCCCAACAATTCCAGGAACAGCTTCTGAAAATTGACCACTGTCTGGAAAATCTTCCAGCTCCTACCCCCAACATCTTGCTCCTGGGGGATTTCAACCTAAGGCACCTAAAATGGAGGAACATTGCAAACAATGTGATACCAGAGATGACACCAGGAGGCAGCTCAGATGAAAACTCGCACACACATGAACTTTTAAATCTCTGCCCCAAATTCACCTTAAACCAGCAAATAGTAAAGTAAAGTAAAGTAAAGTAAAGTAAATTTTATTTCTTTGCAGATTGCAGATTACATAGGTATTGGTGATTAC
>WNWK01032526.1:0-21834 GCA_009830355.1 Cherax destructor
TCCTGGGAGGCTTCCCCCCAGTTCCTGGGGGCTTCCCTCTCAGTTCCGGGGAAGCTTCCTTCATTTCCCCAGTATCCCCTAAAATTTCCGTTAAGATCAGAGAGAATATTTCTCCTCTGGGTTCAGAGATACTCCTTTTTTCTGATGGTGGAGATTATTTCTCCTCTGATGCTCAGAGAAAAACCCCAGTTTCCCGCCCTTTCCCTTTTTGTGGTCCCCCTAAAATTGCCGGCAGGTTGCGTTGGTGCTCGGTGTTTTTTTCTGCACTCACCTAGTTGTACTCACCTAGTTGTGGTTGCAGGGGTCGATTCATAGCTCCTGGCCCCCCCTCTTCACTGGCCGCCTGGGTTCCCCCCGCGCCATGAGTTTTACATCCTCTTTTTAAAGCTATGGGAGCCTGCCTCCACTACACCCTTCCCAAACTATTCCATTTCCCCGCCACTCGTGACTAAAGAAATCTTCCTAACACCCCTGTGATTCATCTGAGCTTGAACTTCCAGCTGTGACCCCTTGTTGTTGTGCCCCATCTCGGGAACATTCTGTCTCTGTCCACCTTGTCAATTCCCCCAGTATCTTATATGTCGTTATCATGCCCCCCCTATCTCCGGTCCTCCAGTGTCGTCGGGTCGTTTTCCCCTTAACCTCTCCTCTAGGACATACCCCTTAGCCCGGGACTAGTCTTGTTGCAAACCTTTTGCACTTTTTTAGCTTTTTTACGGGCTTGGCTAGGTGGGGGTTTCCCAAAACTGGTGCTGCATGCTCCATTTGGGCCTAACGTACACAGTGTACAGGGTCCTGAACGATTCTTTATTAAGATGTCGGAATGCTGTTCTTAGGTTTGCTAGGCGCCCATATGCTCGCAGTTATTTGGTTGATGTGCGCCTCAGGAGATGTGCCTGGTGTTATATTCACCCCAAGATCTTTCTCCTTGATTGAGGTTTGTAGTCTCTGGCCCCCCAGACTGTACTCCGTCTGCGGTCTTCTTTGCCCTTCCCCAATCCTCATGACTTTGCACTTGGTGGGGTTGAACTCCAGGAGCCAATCGCTGGACAAGGCTTGCAGCCTGTCCAGATCCTTTGTAGTTCTGCCTGGTCCTCGTCCGATTGAATTCTTCTCATCAACTTCACATCATCTGCAAACAGGGGCACTTCGAGTCTATTCCTTCCGTCATGTCGTTTACAAATACCAGAAACAGCACACCGGTCCTAGGACTGACCCTGTGGAACCCCCCTCGTCACCGGCGCCCACTCTGACACCTCGCCACGTACCATGACTCCCATGCTGTCTTCCTGACAGGTATTCCCTGATCCATTGTAGTGCCTTCCCCGTTACCCTGCCTGGTCCTCCAACTTTTGCACTAATCTCTAGTGTGGAACTGTGTCAAACGCCTTCTTACAGTCCCAAAAATATGCTATCTACCCACCCCCCTCTCTCTTGTCTTACTGCTGTCACCCTGTCGTAGAACTCCAGTAGGTTTGTGACACAGGATTTCCCGTCCCTGAAACCGTGCTGGCTGTCGTTGATAAGCTCATTCCTTTCTAGGTGTTCCACCACTCTTCTCCTGATAATATCCTCCATGATCTTGCATACTATACATGTCAGTGACACTGGTCTGCAGTTTAGTGCTACGTTACTGTCTTCTTTTTTTAAAAATTGGAACTACATTTGCTGTCTTCCATACCTCAGGTAGTTGTCCTGTTTCGATAGATGTGATGAAGATTGTTGTTAGTGGTACACATAGCTCCTCTGCTCCCTCTCAGGACCCATGGAGAGATGTTATCCGGCCCCATCGCCTTTGAGGTATCCAGCTCGCTTAGTAGTCTCTTCACTTCCTCTTCAGTTGTGTGTATTGTGTCCAGCACCTGATTGTGTACCCCACCTCTCCGCCTTTCTGGAGGCCCTTCGCGGTCATTTCTTGTGACCTCCCCTCCTTCCTTCCTCAGCCTGATCACCTGGTCCTTGACTGTTGTTCTCCTCCTGATGTGGCTGTACAACAGCTTTGGGTCAGATTTGGCTTTCGCTGCTATGTCATTTTCGTATTGTCTTTTTGCCTCCCTTCTTACCTGTGCATATTCATTTCTGGCTCTACGACTGCTCTCCTTATTATCCTGGGTCCTTTGCCTTCTGTACTTCTTCCATTCCCTGGTACACTTGGTTTTGGCTTCCCTGCACCTTTGGGTGTACTCACCTATATGTACTCACCTATATGTGGTTGCAGGGGTCGAGTCATAGCTCCTGGCCCCGCCTCTTCACTGGTCGTTACTAATTCACTCTTTCCCTGCTCCATAAGCTTTATCATACCTCTTCTTAAAGCTATGTATGGAACTTGCTTTCCACTTCTTTACAACTCTAAGGCTAAAGAAATACTTCCTAACATCCCTATGACTCATCTGGGTTTTCAGCTTCCAATTGTGGCCCCCTTTTTGTTGTGTCCCATCTCTGGAACATCTTTCTCTGTCCACCTTGTCGATTCCTCTCAGTATTTTATATGTTGTTATCATGTCCTTCCCTGTCTCTCCTGTCCTCCAGTGTCGTTGGTCAATTTCCCTTAACCCTACTCGTTGGACATGTCCCTTAACTCCGGGACTAGTCTCGTTGCAAACCTTTGCACTTTCTCTAATTTCCCGGGCGTGCTTGCCCAGGTGTGTGTGTGTGTGTGAGTGGTGAGTTGAGTGTATGTGTGTTTGTGTGTATGTGTGTGTGTTATTGTGTGTTTCTGAGTGTGTTGTGTTTGTGTGTGATTGTATTGTGTGTATGTGTGTGTCTTCTTAATTCTCTGTTATCATCTGTATTTCCATCGTTTAACACTAACCTTCCTCAGTGTCCTCCCAGCTCTCCTTCTCTTCTTTCCGCTTCTTCTTCTAATCTTCAACCCAACTCACCATGGCAATATGCTCTCAAGAACCCATTTATTGGCTTCCAAATCCAGATGCATTCTCGTTTTGTGAGCTCCACGGTAATGATGATCGCCCATCTCATAGCTACGTTTATGAGGACAGTGGTGGTGATGGTTGGTTGATTGGTTGGTTGGTTGTTGTTTGGTTGGTTAGTTGGTTGCTTGGTTGGTTAGTTAGTTAGTTATTTGTTGTTTGGTTGTTTGTTTGTTGGTTAGTTATTTGGTGTTGTTTGGTTGGTTAGTTATATTTCCTTGTTGTTTGGTTGGTTGGTTAGTTATTTGTTTTTTTGGTTGGTTTGTTGGTTAGTTATTTGGTTGTTGTTTTGGGTTTGGTTGGTTAGTTAGTTGGTTAGTTAGTTGGTTGGTTGGTTGTTGTTTGGTTGGTTAGTCATTTGGTTGGCTGGTTTGGTGGTTGCTGGTTGGTTGGCTGATTAGTTAATTGGTTGGTTGGTTAGTTGGTTGGCTAGTTAGTTGGTTGTTGGTTAGTTGGTTGGTTGGTTAGTTAGTTGGTTGGTTAGTTGGTTGTTGGTTGGTTGGTTAGTTGGTTATTGGTTGGTTGGTGTGTTAGTTGGTTGTTGGTTAGTTGGTTGTTGGTTAGTTGTTTGATTGGTTAGTTGGTTGTTGGTTGGTTGGTTAGTTGGTGGTTGGTTGGTTGGTTAGTTGGTTGTTGGTTAGTTGGCTGGTTGGTTAGTTGGTTGTTGGTTAGTTGGTTGGTTGGTTGGTTGATTAGTTGATTAGTTGGTTGTTGGTTAGTTGGTTGTTGGTTAGTTGATTGTTGGTTAGTTGGTTGTTGGTTAGTTGGTTGTTGGTTAGTTGGTTGTTGGTTGTTGGTTAGTTGGTTGTTGGTTGGTTAGTTGGTTGTTGGTTAGTTGGTTGTTGTTTGGTAGCTTAGTTTGTTGGTTAGTTATTTGGGTGTTGTTTGATTGATTAGTTAGTTGGTTAGTTATTTGCTTGTTGTTTGGTTGGTTGGTTAGTTATTTGGTTGTTTTTTTTGGTTGGTTAGTTTGTTGGTTAGTTATTTGGTTGTTGTTTGGTTGGTTGGTTAGGTAGTTGGTTAGTTATTTGGTTGGTTGGTTGTTGTTTGGTTGGTTAGTTATTTGGTTTGCTGGTTTGTTGGTTAGCTGGTTGGTTGGCTGGTTAGTTAATTGGTTGGTTGGTTAGTTTGTTGGTTAGTTGGTTGGCTGGTTAGTTGGTTAGTTGGTTGTAAATGAATGGTTCAGAGAACCGACGAGTTGGTAAATTAGACACATATGCAACACTTGGGTATCTTTATTGAGGAAACGTTTCGCCACACAGTGGGTTCATCAGTCCATACAAAGGAGAATCATGAAGAACAGGAGGAGTTTGAGATGGTCAGTCCCTCAATGTTGAGTCGATGTTGTCAGTCCATCAATCTTGAATAGAATACAGCATATGTGCGTAGAGGAAGCTTATATACTGTCGACAGGAGAGGTGCAGCAGTTGTAGGAGGTGTCACATTTATCCAATGTGGAAGTAGGTCGTGCCCAAGGAATAGGCAAGCGAAGAAATCCCTGTATTAAGATACCAAGCTGTTGCTGTTCCTGTCTACAGTATATAAGCTTCCTCTACGCACATATGCTGTATTATATTCAAGATTGATGGACTGACAACATCGACTCAAGATTGAGGACTGACCACCTCAAACTCCTTCTGTTCTTCACGATTCTCCTTTGTATGGACTGATGACCACTGTGTGGCGAAACGTTTCCTCAATAGAGATACCCAAGTGTTGTATATGTGTCTAATTTACCTTGGTTAGTTGGTTGTTGGTTAGTTTGTTGTTGGTTGGTTGGTTGGTTGGTTAGTTGGTTGGTTGGTTAATTGGTTGGTTGGTTAGTTGGTTGTTGGTTGGTTAGTTGGTTGTTGGTTAGTTGTTTGATAGGTTAGTTGGTTAGTTAGTTGGTTGTTGGTTGGTTGGTTAGTTGGTGGTTGGTTGGTTGGTTGGTTAGTTGGTTGTTGGTTGGTTGGTTAGTTGGTGGTTGGTTAGTTAGTTGGTTGTTGGTTGGTTGGTTAGTTGGTGGTTGGTTGGTTGGTTGGTTGGTTAGTTGGTTGTTGGTTAGTTGGTTGGTTGGTTAGTTGGTTGTTGGTTAGTTGGTTGTTGGTTAGTTGGTTGTTGGTTAGTTGGTTGTTGGTTAGTTGGTTGGTTGGTTGGTTAGTTGGTTGTTGGTTAGTTGGTTGGTTGGTTGGTTAGTTGGTTGTTGGTTAGTTGGTTGTTGGTTAGTTGGTTGGTTGGTTGATTAGTTGGTTGTTGGTTAGTTTGTTGTTGGTTAGTTGATTGTTGGTTAGTTGGTTGTTGGTTAGTTGGTTGTTGGTTAGTTGGTTGTTGGTTAGTTGATTGTTGGTTAGTTGGTTGTTGGTTAGTTGGTTGTTGGTTAGTTGGTTGTTGGTTAGTTGGTTGTTGGTTAGTTGGTTGTTGGTTAGTTGGTTGGTTGGTTAGTTGGTTGGTTGGTTAGTTGGTTGTTGGTTAGTTGGTTGTTGGTTAGTTGGTTGTTGGTTAGTTGGTTGTAACATAAAGGTTGATCATAATTTTGTGCTTGCTATTTTGTTTATTTCTATTTTCTGCAGTTTTTTTTTATAGTTTGTGTGGAAATGATGATGGTTGGGGTGGGTGGGCGGTGGCTTTCTAAATTTAGTTGTGAACATTAATTGTTGCCTCGCTGAAAAACACTCTCAAGCCAAACACTTTTGCCATATTTCAGGAAAAGTCTATTTTGTTGAAGTGGACTCCCTCCCTCCCCCTCTCTCTCTCTCTCTCTCTCTCTCTCTCTCTCTCTCTCTCTCTCTCTCTCCTATCTATCTATCTATCTATCTATCTATCTATCTATCTATTTCCCTCTCTCCCTTTCTCTCTCTCTCTCTCCATCTTCAACACACCAAACCTTCCCTCTTTCCTTACTTCCCATTTACGTCCTTACAATTCTCTGTGTCACTACTCCTTACCTTTTCCTCTACCACCTTCTCCATCCCTCTCTTTCTGGCACTCCCTCCCTCTATTCATCCTCACCACCCTCTCCCTCATTTCTTTCTTCTCTCCCTCACCTACTTCCCTCCCTCCTGTTTTCCTGACGTGGATTTCCTACCCTCATTTCCTCAACTCTGTCTGTCTCTCTCTCTTCCCCTCTCTCTCTCTCTCTCTCTCTCTCTCTCTCTCTCTCTCTCTCTCTCTCTCTCTCTCTCTCTCTCTCTCTCTCTCTCTCTCTCTCTCTCTCTCCCCCCCTTGTAGCCTCCCCGGACCAGGAGGCTTCCACTAGAATCCCATGCACAGTAGCAGGACTGGGTTGGGAGCTTATTTAGTGTGTTTAAAGTTTTCTACCTGGAGGATGGCAGCTGTACTTCAGATGTCCCCGAAACGTGTACTTTACATATAAAGGTATGCAATACAGACAGGTAGCAGGAAAAAAATCAATCTGTTCGAAACGATGTAAGATGAGAAGTAGTTGTTTGAGGGGATCAGTCTCAGCCTAGCGTTAATGAGCAAAATGTGCGGGTAATAGGGACGATGTTAGCAACGCATGCGTGGTCTACAGGGACACAGAAGGGTACTTAATGGACTAAACAAAGCACAGATGATCCTCACAGAACATAATCTCTAGAGATGTTATCTGCGAACCTTCACTTGTAGTTGTAACAAAAACATTGACACTAAACGGGAGGAAATTATAGCATTTGCAGTGTTAGTTATACCAGTTATAGTATCACCCACATGCTGCCACGTATCATTATTAACACCACACCACCGCTCATAACTGTACATAACTGTCAAGTGATGTACACTCATCACTGTACATTACTGTCAAGTGATGTACACTCATCACTGTACACAACTGTCAAGTGATGTACACTCATCACTGTTCACAACTGTCAAGTGATGTACACTCATCACTGTACACAACTGTCAAGTAATGTACACTCATCACTGTACACAACTGTCAAGTGATGTACACTCATCACTGTACACAACTGTCAAGTGATGTACACTCATCACTGTACACAACTGTCAAGTGATGTACACTCATCACTGTACACAACTCACAGGGAGGCAACAACGGGTCATGGTGCGTGGTGAGGTATCACAGTGGGCGCCTGTGACGAGCGGCGTACCGCAGGGGTCAGTCCTAGGACCAGTGTTATTCTTGGTATATGTAAACGACATGACGGATGGGATAGACTCAGAAGTGTCTCTGTTCGCAGATGATGTGAAATTAATGAGGAGAATCACATCGGAAGAGGACCAAGCAGGACTTCAAACAGACCTGGACAAGCTTGACATCTGGTCTAGCAACTGGCTTCTCGAATTCAATCCCACCAAATGCAAAGTCATGAAGATCGGAGAAGGACAAAGAAGACCGCTGACAGAGTACAGGCTAGGTGGACAAGGGCTACAAACCTCGGCAAAGAAGAAAGACCTTGGGGTGAGTATAACGCCAAGTACGTCTCCGGAGGCACACATCAACCAGATAACTGCGGCAGCATATGGGCGACTGGCAAACCTAAGATTAGCGTTCCGTTACCTAAACAAGGAATCGTTCAAGACACTGTACACCGTGTACGTCAGGCCCATACTAGAATATGCAGCACCAGTCTGGAACCCACACCTGGTCAAGCACGTAAAGAAACTAGAGAAAGTGCAAGGTTTGCGACAAGGCTAGTTCCACAACTCAGGGGTCTGTCCTATGAAAAAGGTTGAGGGAAATAGGACTAACAACACTGGAGGAAAGAAGGGCCAGAGGAGACATGATAACGACATACAAAATACTGCGGGAATCGACAAGGTAGACAGGGATAGGATGTTCCAGAGAGGGAACACAGAAACAAGGGACACAACTGGAAGCTGAAGACTCAGATGAGTCAAAGGGATGTTAGGAAGCATTTCTTCAGCCACAGAGTAGTCAGCAAGTGGAATAGTCTAGAGAAAGATATAGTGGAGGCAGGAACCATACATAGTTTTAAGACGAGGTATGATAAAGCTCATGGAGCAGGGAGAGCAGAGACCCAGTAGCGGACAGCGAAGAGGCGGGGCCAGGAGCTGAGTCTCGACCCCTGCAACCACAATTAGGTGAGTACAATTAGGTGAGTACAACTGTCAGGTGATGTACACTCACCACCGTACACAACTGTCAGCTGATGTACACTCATCACCGTACACAACTGTCAGGTGATGTACACTCACCACCGTACACAACTGTCAGCTGATGTACACTCATCACTGTACACAACTGTCAGCTGATGTACACTCATCACCGTACACAACTGTCAGGTGATGTACACTCATCACTATACACAACTGTCAGGTGATGTACACTCATCACTGTACACAACTGCCAGGTGATGTACACTCACCACCGTACACAACTGTCAGCTGGTGTACAGTCATCACCGTACACAACTGTCAGGTGATGTACACTCATCACTGTACACAACTGTCAGGTGATGTGCACTCATCACTGTACACAACTGTCAGGTGATGTACACTCATCACTGTACACAACTGTCAGGTGATGTACACTCATCACTGTACACAACTGTCAGGTGATGTACACTCACCAGTGTATACAACTGTCAGGTGATGTACACTCACCAGTGTACACAACTGTCAGGTGATGTACACTCATCACTGTACACAACTGTCAAGTGATGTACTCTCACCAGTGTACACAACTGTCAAGTGATGTACACTCATCACTGTACACAACTGTCAGTTGATGTACACTCACCACCGTACACAACTGTCAGCTGATGTACACTCATCACCGTACACAACTGTCAAGTGATGTACACTCATCACTGTACACAACTGTCAGGTGATGTACACTCATCACTGTACACAGCTGTCAGGTGATGTACACTCACCAGTGTACACAACTGTCAGGTGATGTACACTCACCAATGTACACATCTGTCAGGTGATGTACACTCACCAGTGTACACAACTGTCAGGTGATGTACACTCACCAGTGTACACAACTGTCAGGTGATGTACACTCACCAGTGTACACAACTGTCAGGTGATGTACATTCACCAGTGTACACAACTGTCAGGTGATGTACACTCACCAGTGTACACAACTGTCAGGTGATGTACACTCACCAGTGTACACATCTGTCAGGTGATGTACACTCACCAGTGTACACATCTGTCAGGTGATGTACACTCACCAGTGTACACATCTGTCAGGTGATGTACACTCACCAGTGTACACATCTGTCAGGTGATGTACACTCACCAGTGTACACATCTGTCAGGTGATGTACACTCACCAGTGTACATCTGTCAGGTGATGTACACTCACCAGTGTACACAACTGTCAGGTGATGTACACTCACCAGTGTACACATCTGTCAGGTGATGTACACTCACCAGTGTACACATCTGTCAGGTGATGTACACTCACCAGTGTACACAACTGTCAGGTGATGTACACTCACCAGTGTACACAACTGTCAGGTGATGTACACTCACCAGTGTACACAACTGTCAGGTGATATACTGCTAGGTTTCTCTCCTCACCACTGGATATACACACAGTAAAGTATATGTGTATAATATGTGTCCGTGTATGCTTGCTGACAATTTACATTAATCCCGACTTTAGAAGTTAAAATATTCTTGACTGATGATGGACAGGTGATATGCAGCGTTAATGACCCTCGTGTAGACGATAAGCTTGAAACCCCAATCAATCTTGTCGTCAGGGTCCTTCCCGACTATATAAACTCATGGGTATTTTTCTGACCGAGGTCCCAGTACTGAGAAGTTTCCATTAAACAAGTGGTTATATTTTGTGTCTTGTTTCCACTATATTTAAATAGCTATAAAATAGGTCAAACACGTGAATGGAAATGGTTGTGTGTAAGACCTGCCAAGCATGGGCCAGTGGCCCTTGGCCTGGTAGGCAAAGCTGTCGCTTCACGCGCTGATTGTCCGTGGGTCGATTCCCGGCAAGGGTGGAAACACTGGGCGTCTTTCCTTACACCTGTTGTCCCTGTTCACCCATCAGTAAAATGGGTACCTGCGTGTTAGTCGACTGGTGTGGGTCGCATCCTGGGACAAAATTGACTTAATTTGCCCCAAATGCTCTACATAACAAGGGTCTTTCTATATAGTAGTATGTCATTGATGTCAGCTAGGCCTATATGCCTTGTACATGTACTTGTAGTAAATAAAGATATTATTATTATTATATAATGTCACCTGACTAAGTCGACTAATTAATGTTACGGTGAAAATTAGCAGATGAAATTTACTGTGAACATTAGTGAAGCCATAATCCATGGGAATGAAAATAGCTATGGCACCTTAAACTAAATAATGTAAAAATTGATCATACAGAACACGAAAAGGTATTTGGGAGTCGCGGTCAGGAGAAATCTGAGGTCGAGACAGCAGTGCCAAAATGTCTGTAATAAATCCAATAGTTTGCTTGGCTTTATACCAAGCAGTAGGGATAACACATTCTTAAATTTAATTACAAATGTATATTTCATTGGACGAGGGGCTCGAACTGCTGTCCGTAAATTGACAGTCCGACGCTCTACCATCTCAGCTACCCGGCCTTCTAATAGGGAGGATCCGGAACTAATACTGTTTTATATTCTGTCAGGTGTCACTCTGATGAGTGGGGTGTCACTGATGAGTGGGGTGTCACTGATGAGTGAGGTGTTAGTGATGAGTGGGATGTCACTCAATGCACTCAGATGAGTGAGGTGTCACTCTGGTGAGTGGATGTCACTGATGAGTGGGATGTCACTGATGAGTGGGGTATCACTCTAGTGGGTGGGTGTCACTCTAATGAGTTGGGATATCTAGTGAGTGGGATGTCACTCTAGTGAGTGGGATGTCACTCTAGTGAATGTTGTGTAACTCTGGTGAGTAAGGTGTCACTGACAAGTTAGGGGTCACTGAGGAGTGGAATATCACTCTGGTGAGTGGGTGTCACTCTAATGAGTGGGATATCTAGTGACCGAGGTGCCAATCTAGTGAGTGAGATATCTAGTGGGGTGTTACTCTAGTAAGTAGGTGTCACTGGTGAGTGTAGTGTCACTCTAGCGAGTGGGCGTCACTGATTGTTTGTTGTTGTATGTTCGCCGGTACATCCGGCCCGGGTCTTCTCCAAATGGTGACCCGGCATTGGCCCCCTGGTTAGAGGGTGTCATCTTCTTTCTTTCTCGCTGTGGCTCCCCATGATGGGGAGTGTCTTCTGACGTCGCATCTTCATCAGCAGATCTTGGTACTTCAGGCTGTGGTTCTACCTACATAGGAAGAAGAAGGATGGGGGATAAGAAAGAAGGAAGTGAGAGAAAGAATAGCTGTAGTGGGTAGTCTTGGTCGTCGTCGGGGTTCTCCTGCGTCGTCACCGAGGGGGCGGGTGGGTGGCTAGGACTGGGAGCAGTGTCTCCAAATCATGGGTGGCCAGGTAAACCAGCCGGGCTGCTTTGTCCTCGCGGGTCAGATCCCCAGGTGCCATCGGGAAGTGCCTGCGGCGGATGGCCGTCGTCGCAGGACAGTCAAGCATATAGTGAACTAGAGGCTTTGGAACCATCCGGTTGCAGTGGCGGCAAAGCTCCTCACTCATGCGTTCGATGAGGCGCTTTGCAGTAGGGTAGCCGAGGCGCAGGCGGTGGACGCTGACTTGCAGCTCCCTGTTCAGTTTCCTCATGTTTGGTGGGGGCTCCCTACGTGTCGCTCTGTCATACCAGTGCCGGCTCCGAGATGCTCCTGGTGCTGGTAGTGGGCGTCTGGCTGCCGAAGCTGCCCCAGGTGCACCTGCCTGCGGCTAATGGCAATTGTAGTCGCAGGTTGGGCCGCAAGTGTGGCAGACTTAGCGCCCCATCCGCCGCATCATTCCCAGCAAGGTCGATGTGGCTTGGTATCCAATTGATTGTTGCTTGCCGGCCCTGCTCGTCAAGTGAATGTAGGTCTCTTCTGATGGCGGTGAGGAGCCGGATGTTATCCTTGGGCTCCCTATGCATGATGGCCTGTATCGCCGCCCTGTAGTCGACGTGGATGACTGGAGGTTGGTGGTGTTCCAGGAGCGCATGTTGGATGGCCCTCTGGATGGCGTGGAGTTCTGCCTGTAGGATGCTGCAGTGGTCTGGGAGGCGCCAGCCGGCCGTTAGGGAGGAGTGATATATCCGGAACCCGTGCGGCCGGCCTCGGGGTCTCTTGATCCATCAGTGTAGTACACTGCACACCCGGGATGCTCCGCTGCAGCAATGCTTGCAGCTGCCCACCGCTGCAGCACGTGCTGTGGACAGTGACGCTTGCTGGCTGGCAGGTTTGCAAGGTGGATTACGACAGGTTCTGGTGCCCATGGCGGTGGCACGGTGTACCCATCGACTGGCCGGTCGCATCCCTTGTCCTCGAGGAGCGGCATGGGCAGGAGCTCCTGTGTCACTTCCGCAGCCGACCACAACCATAGTCGGACACGGCCTCCTGCGAAGTCGCCTCGCTGACGGTCAAGGAGATCTCTCAGCAGGCGCTCACCGCCCGGTAGCTGGACAAATTTGGCCAACCTCCTTGCAGCAACAAGGGCGATCCTGTCACTTAGGGGCTGCAGTTGGGCCTCTCTGTTCAGAGTCACTGTGTTCGTCCAGCCCGGAGCCCCCAGCATGACCCGAGCTGCAGCATTTTGTACAACGCTGAGGCGCTTGAGGCATGAGGGATGAGCATGGGCCAGGGTGATTGCACCATAGTCGACTAGCGAGCGCACCGCCTGCACGTAGAACATCCGGAGAATATCGTGGCTGGCACCAGTCCTAGGATTGGCCATGGCACGCATGGCCGTGACACGTTGCATGGCACGCTCCCTGACATGCTCTGCCTGCTTGCGGAAGGAGAGTTGGCTGTCAATCCATATACCAAGATATTGGTAACTGCTGACCCAGTCCAGGTTGATGTCTGAGATCTTCAGCCTGGTTTCAGGCACCTTGGCACGAAAGATCATGGCCTTGGACTTTTCCGCCGAGATCTTGAGGCCAAGGATACGGCAGGTGGTATCTAGCAGGCTGAGGTCGCGTTGGGCTTTGCGCAACAGTCCGGGCTTCCCGATGACAATGAGTGCCAGATCATCAGCGTAGCTGAGCAGTCGGGTGCCTGCTGAGAACGTCAGCTGCACCAGCTCATGCATCAGCACGTTGAAGAGAGTTGGGCTGAGGACTCCGCCCTGCGGGGTGCCATTTTCCAAGGTCCTGAGGGCAGAAGCCTGCCCCTGGAAGCGTACCCGCGCCTGCCGGCCCTGTAGGTATGAGCCGACCCAGGCAAGCAGCTTGCCCCTCACTCCTCTGCGCGCCAGTAGGTCGAGGATGGCCGGTGCACTGGCCAGCTCGAAGGCCTTCTCAAGGTCGAGAAAGATGACAATCTTCGGCCTCTTGTCAGACTCAATGCTGGCCATGAGGGTGGTGACGCTCTCAGAGGTGCCCACTCCCCGTGTGAAGCCGTAGATGTGTTGGTGCTCCGGACCAAGCTTCCATCTTAGGCGCTCCAACACCATCCTCTCTGCAACCTTGGATAGGCAGCTGGTGAGGGAAATGGGCCGCATGTTGCCTGGATCCCTGGGCTTGGGGATCAGCAGGATGTTGGCTTCCTTCCATGCGGTGGGAAGTCGCCCAACCCTCCAGGTACGGTTGATGACTTCAGGAGGGCGTCATGCCCGTGAGGGCCTGCCTTTGAGATCATACTGTAGGTGATTCCGTCCTGCCCGGGGCCGTGTCCTGTGAAGTCTTGAAGGCAGCTTGCAGCTCCCGACCGGTGAACTCGACGTCGGTGTCGTCTTGTGCCTGGGATGCCTCTAGAATCCTGACAGTCCTACCAGGGAGGAGGGTGGCCTGGAGGTCCTGGATGTCCTGGTGTAGGCGGGCTGTGGCTGCCCTGGATGTGAAGAGTACCACCAGCCTCTCTGCCTCCCCAGCCGGGTCATGATGAGCACGCACAGCGCCTCTGCGCTTTCCCGTAGCTATGCTGATCTTCTTCCAGATCTCAGACAGGGTAGAGTAGTGGCTGAAGGAAGCACACCACTCAAACCACTTTGCCAGACGTGTCCTGTGGGAGATGTGGCGTGCGTGCCGCACCACCTCTCGCAAAAGCCTGAGGGGTGGCGTCGGTGTAACCTACGGGCACGATTGACGCAGTGGTTTTGTTCTTTGACTGCCTCGTCATAGAACCACCAATCACGCTTGGGCGTTCCCCCGACCCTTGTGAGTGGTATTGCCGCCTCGGCTGCTCGAGAGAAAGCTGCTTGGAGGCTCTGGGTAGCCTCATCTGGGTCGTCAGAGAGATCAGTCTCCTCCCACCACTGCTGGATGACGTCCTGGAAGCACTGCCAGTCAGCCTTCTTAGTGTTCCACCGTGGAGGTGGGGAGTACGGAGGGTGTCTTGAGAGCGACAGAGTGGTGACGATTGCAAAATGGTCGCTGGTGAGAAGAGGGTGGATTTCCCAACTGGCTCCTGGAAGTAGCATCCGGGAGAGGAGCGTGACGTCCAGTCGGTTGCCATAGTGGTGAGTCGGCTCTCCTGTGTTGAGGAGGGCGATCTCGGGAACATCCTCCAGCACTGCTGCCAGGTGCCTGCCTGTCTCATTTGTGGGAGTGACTGAGCGCAGTAGCTCATGGTGGGCATTGATACCCCCTGCCACCAGCACGCCATGGCTGGGCGACACAGCGAGAGCTGCAACTTCGGAGAGGTCGAGGGTGACTCTCGGGTTCCGGTACACATTATAGATCGTTAGTGGCCCGGCCGGTAGGTGCAGAGTGACAGCTTGCACCTCAACCCCTTCGCCACAGTTGATGGGGTCGCTGACGATTGAGTGGGGAATGGAGTTCCTCACGTAGACTGCCATGCCCCTGGCGGGAACTTCAGCTCGCTGTAGGTAGGCCGAGAATCCCGGTATGCGAGGCTGCGGGTTCGGCGGCGGGTTCACTAAGGTCTCCTGGAGCAGGAAAACGTCGATTGCCTCCTGGACTGCCGTTTCGACGACGAGGTGGATTTTCTGTCGCAGACCGCAGATGTTCCACTGTAGAATTTTTAAAGGCTGGAGAGCGACCCGTCGGACTCCATCCACTCCTAGTGAGTGGCGTCACTGATGAGTGAGGTGTCATTCTAGTGAGTGGTGTCACTGGTGAGTGGGGTGTTACTCTGGTTAGTGGGTGTCACTAGTGAGTGGGGTGTCACTCTGGCTAGTGGGTGTCACTAGTGAGTGGGGTATCACTGGTTAGTGGGTGTCACTGGTGAGTGGGGTGTCACTCTGGCTAGTGGGTGTCACTAGTGAGTGGGATGTCACTCTGGCTAGTGGGTGTCACTGGTGAGTGGGGTGTCACTTGTGAGTGGGGTGCCACTATATTAAGTGGGGTGTCACTGGTGAGTGGGGTGCCACTATATTAAGTGGACACCTGCTTCCTTGACCACTACTAAAAGAAGTACCATTTCCATCCTTCGAGAGTACTGACGTCAGCTAATATATTTCAAGGCCTGGTCGTGGACCGGGCCGCGGGGGTGTTGTCCCTCGATATGCCCTTCAGATATACTACTCCAGGTAATAAAAAGCGTGTTTGATCCCTTTGCAATGGGAATTCGAATCATACACTCAAGTGCTCAAGTAATAATGATAACAATAATAATAATAGCAACAATAATCTTTATCTCTACAAGTACATGATACAGCTTATATAGACCTAGTTGACATCAGTGATATACTGTATAGAAAGACCCCGGTTATGCAGAGCATTTCGGGCAAATTAGGTTAATTTTGTCCCCAGGATGCGACCCACAGTAGTCGACTAACACCCGGGTAGCCACTTACTGATAGGTGAACAGGCACAGCAGGTTTCTTAATTATGGAAACATGCCCAATGTTTCCACCCGTACCGGGGATCGAACCACGGACCTCAGTGTGTGAGCTGAAGTACTTCACTACGAGCAATTGAGAGTATCATATAAGGTAATTATGGTTAATAATTAACTGGAAAGGAAAGAGAGAGAGAGAGAGAGAGAGAGAGAGGGGGGAGGGAGGGAGGTCAGAATAAGCAGATTAAGATGAGTCTGTTGCTGATGCCTCCGTGTTCTGTGTCAGTGTGATGATCTGATTTACATACAGATAGGTTAGTGGGAGATTACTGTGGCTGGGATGGCAATCACACGTGACCACACCACTGTACCTGGGAGGCTGGCAACGCTGCTGGGTCAAGTAGGAGGTTGGTAGTAGTGTTCTCCACATATTCTCCACATGTTTTGATATGTTATGTTTCCACATGTTCTTAATACGTTCACGACATGTTCTTAACATGTTCATTTAAGCAAGTTATGATATTTGCTTAAAACGCCTGGCACATCCTAGCTTAGAAGAAAAAAAACAGGTGCTTACATTAACATAAATGAAAAAAATATATCTTTAAACGTATAAGAGAAAATTTTAGAAAGGACTTAATTTTAGATGAGTTCTTGCTAATTGACCAGTTTTACCTATTAGGCACGACATATATATATATATATATATATATATATATATATATATATATATATATATATATATATATATATATATATATATTCATTAATAAGATACGTTGACCTGTCACACAGGTGACAGGTCAAGCACAGTGTTCACGAAGGACAGTATTGCCAACATTAATATTACATATTATTAAAGGTCTGTGTTAAGAGTCATACATCGCACGACACAACCAGCTACTGACTATTATCACCTGTCATCAACCAGAAACTCTTAATAACAAACAGTACAACACTGTTCCTGACAGTTAAATAGGTGACTATTTAACTACCCTTAGCAGTGCTTATCTGACTTAGAATTTTCTAGTCTGCTTGGTGACTCTCCGTTTTCTGTTAGTGAGTAGGACATTTTTATAATTTTTTCCTTTATTTTATTAATTAACATGGGGGGATGTTATAATTGGTTAATTTTTATTAATAGAGGACTTTGTAAAATTCTGTCTTGACATGCTCATGTGTTACAGTTCCCAAGTTACTGTTACCTCTGTAACATTCACGTTGTTACAGTTCCCATGTTACTGTTACCTCTGTAACATTCACGTTGTTACAGTTCCCATGTTACTGTTACCACTGTAACATTCACGTTATTACAGTTCCTTGTTACTGTAACTTTCACGTTGTTACAATTCCCATGTTACTGTTACCACTGTAACATTCACGTTGTTACAATTCCCATGTTACTGTTACCACTGTAACATTCACGTTGATTACAGTTCCCATGTTACTGTTACCACTCTATCATTAGCGTTGTTACAGTCCCCATGTTATTGTTACCACTGTAACATTGACGTTGTTACAGTTACCATGTTAGTGTTACCACTGTAACATTGAAGTTGTTACAGTTCCCATGTTACTGTTACCACTGTAACATTAGCGTTGTTACAGTCCCCATGTTACTGTTACCACTGTAACATTGACGTTGTTACAGTTACCATGTTAGTGTTACCACTGTAACATTGAAGTTGTTACAGTTCCCATGTTACTGTTACCACTGTAACATTAGCGTTTTACAGTCCCCATGTTACTGTTACCACTGTAACAGTTGACGTTGTTACAGTTACCATGTTAGTGTTACCACTGTAACATTGACGTTGTTACAGTTACCATGGTAGTGTTACCACTGTAACATTAGCGTTGTTACAGTCCCCATGTTACTGTTACCACTGTAACATTAGCGTTGTTACAGTTCCCATGTTACTGTTACCACTGTAACATTAGCGTTGTTACAGTTCCCATGTTACTGTTACCACTGTAACATTGACGTTGTTACAGTTACCATGTTACTGTTACCACTGTAACATTGACGTTGTTACAGTTACCATGTTAGTGTTACCACTGTAACATTGACGTTGTTACAGTCCCCATGTTACTATTGTCACTGTGGCGTCATTAACAGTTCACTAATGGTTTGTTCCTCTCAACAGCTGTGCACGAGAAACTGTTCACTTTGTTCATGTTGGTGTCGCTGGTGTACATGCTGTGCGTGATCCGGGTGGTGCGCGCCGTGCGTCACACGCTCTCTCCAAGACTTCTGCGCTCCTTCGCGCAGAAGAAGTGGCTTTTTGGGATCAAGTTGGCCTCCACCGGCGGCCTCCTCTTCTTCTTCTGGCGGCACCGCGTCCACTGCCAACCCATGGGTTAGTCTACTACAAACATCTCCCGGCCTAACCCGTGTCAAGTCCCTCCTATCACTGCCAACCCATGGGTTAGCCTCCAACAACCATCTCCCAGCCTAACCCATGTCAAGCCCCTCCTATCACTTCCAACCCATGGGTTAGCCTCCAGCAACCATCTCCCAGCCTAACCCATGCCAAGCCCCTCCTATCACTGCCAATCCATGGGTTAGTCTCCAACAACCTTCTCCCAGCCTAACCCATGTCAAGCCTTTCCTATCACTTCCAACCCGTGGGTTAGTCTCCAACAACCCTCTCTTAGCCTAACCTATATCAAGCCCTTCTACCCCCACTCGTCCAGCTCTCCACCCCACCCCAGCTCCCTCACAAACCCAGCCTGACCATTCTCCTCACAACTTTATACAGTCAATCTTCTCACTCCAAGAATGTCTTCCCTCCCATTCCAAACATCAGTCTTCCCTCCCATTCCAAACATCAGTCTTCCCTCCCATTCCAAACATCAGTCTTCCTCCCACTCCAAGCCTCAGTCTTCCCTCCGCTCCAAGCCTCAGTCTTCCCTCCCGCTCCAAGCCTCAGTCTTCCCTCCCACTCCAACCCTCAGTCTTACCTCCCCTCCAAACATCAGTTTTCCCTCCCACTCCAAACATCAGTCTTCCCTCCCACTCCAAGCCTCAGTCTTCCCTCCCGCTCCAAGCCTCAGTATTCCCTCCCACTCCAAGCCTCAGTCTTCCCTCCACTCCAAGCCTCAGTCTTCCCTCCCCTCCAAACATCAGTCTTCCCTCCCTCCAAGCCTCAGTCTTCCCTCCCACTCCAAGCCTCAGTCTTCCCTCCCACTCCAAGCCTCAGTCTTCCCTCCCACTCCAAACATCAGTCTTCCCTCCCACTCCAAGCCTCAGTATTCCCTCCCACTCCAAGCCTCATTCTTCCTCCCGCTCCAAGCCTCAGTATTCCCTCCACTCCAAGCCTCAGTCTTCCCTCCCACTCCAAGCCTCAGTCTTCCCTCCCACTCCAAACATCAGTCTTCCCTCCCCCTCCAAGCCTCAGTCTTCCCTCCCTCCAAGCCTCAGTCTTCCCTCCCACTCCAAACATCAGTCTTCCCTCCCACTCCAAGCCTCAGTATTCCTCCCACTCCAAGTCAGTCTTCCTCCGCTCCAAGCCTCAGTATTCCCTCCCCTCCAAGCCTCAATCTTCCCTCCCAGTCCAAGCCTCAGTCTTACCTCCCACTCCAAACATCAGTCTTTCTCCCACTCCAAGCCTCAGTCTTACCTCCCTCCAAACATCAGTCATCTCTCCACTCCAAGCCTCAGTCTTCCTCCCACTCCAAGCCTCAATCTTCCCTCCCACTCCAAGCCTCAGTCTTCCTCCCTCCAAACATCAGTCATCTCTCCACTCCAAGCCTCAGTCTACCTCCCTCCAAACATCAGTCATCTCTCCCTCCAAGCCTCAGTCTTACCTCCACTCCAAACATCAGTCATTCTCCCACTCCAAGCCTCAGTCTTACCTCCCACTCCAAACATCAGTCTTCTCTCCACTCCAAGCCTCAGTCTTACCTCCCACTCCAAACATCAGTCATCTCTCCCACTCCAAGCCTCAGTCTTACCTCCCACTCCAAGCCTCAATCTTCCCTCCCACTCCAAGCCTCAGTCTTACCTCCCCTCCAAACATCAGTCTTCTCTCCCACTCCAAGCCTCAGTCTTACCTCCACTCCAAACATCAGTCATCTCTCCCACCAAGCCTCAGTCTTCCCTCCCTCCAAGCCTCAATCTTCCCTCCCACTCCAAGCCTCAGTCTTACCTCCACCCAAACATCAGTCCTCTCCCACTCCAAGCCTCAGTCTTACCTCCCTCCAAACATCAGTCATCTCTCCCACTCCAAACATCAGTCTTACCTCCACTCCCAAAAATCAGTCTTACCTCCCACTCCAAACATCAGTCTTACCTCCCACTCCAAACATCAGTCTTCTCTCCCCTCAAGCCTCTTAGTTTTGGACATAAAATAACACCAAGTTTAATTTCAAAAGATGATAATAATAATAAAAATAATAATACAATACATAAATATTAATTTAAGAAGATGCATTCCCTCCACCACCCTCACCCCCTCCACTACACCCTCAACCCTCCACTACACCTTCAACCCCCTCCACCACCCTCAACCACCTCCACTACACCCTTATCCCTCCACTACATCCTCATCCCCTCTATACCACACTTATAACAATAATAGTAGAAGCAGTAGTAGCATTAGCAGTGTTATTAAAATAGTTATCGTTGAGTGGTAGTAGTAATAGAAATATCAGTTGTAGGTGTGGCATTAGTAATGGCTGTATTTAGCACAAATCTTTAGTAATAGTTTTCAATAGTATCAGTAATTTTGTTACAACAGTATCAGTAGCGAAGTTGATATAGCAACATAAGAGTAGTAACAACAGGAATGGGGTGTAAAGCCGATTATTTAATATCAGTATTAGAAGTAATAATGGATGTAGTAATAACAACTTAAAAATAGCCGCATCACTTAAAAGGTAGCAACAATAGTAGTAATAACAGCAGAAGAGTATCAATAAAGTAGTAGTAGTAGTGGGGGCCGTAGTAACAGTAGCAAAAAAATTTAACTGCAGTAGTAGTATGTATAATAATAGCGTAGAATATCAATCAAATAGTTGTAACCTTTTTTAAAAAAATGATAACAATGATAGTAGTAAATATCCTCAATGTAAATTATGAATAGTCAACAGACTAGACAGTGACTTAGGAAGCTGTCAATGGCCCTATTAATCCCAACAAGGTTATCGTAAAAAACTTGGGTTCAATGGAGCGTAAGCTGTCAGTAACCTTATAAACCATCAACAAGATGTTTATGAATGGTCACAGTGGAGGAATTGACTAGCTTCTTTGATTCATTACATGTGATACGAATTATCATAAAATTAACCATACTTCCCGGTTCATTGGTCATCTTTTTAAACGACATTTACAATAGATTCGCATATTTCAGGGTTACATGAGTGGTTAATAATGATAATATTTTTTTTTTAAGTCATACAAGTTCAGACGAAGCATTTATTGGGACAATGTTTCCTTTTTAGAACATCAAGTTCACAGCTTGATAAATCATACACCGGATATAAATACTACATGCCGCATTTATCTCGTTAATATCGTGTCGGTATCTCATACTATTACCTGTCTTGATAAAGTTCTAAAATAGTAACAATAATTTTTCTCTACACGTAAAAATACAACTTATACAGACCTAGCTGACATCAGTGACATACTGATAGAAAACCTCTGGTTATGCAGATCTTTTCGGGGCCCTTTGTCACCCATTACTCCATTTGTCTCGTAAATATCATGTCGGTTTCTCATACTGTGTCCTGTCTTTATAAAGTTCTTCACAGTGTAACGTTGTCCCAATGGCCTTTGTTCAACTTGTCATTGCTTTCACACCCCGGGAATGCGCCATTTTTTTCAGTGTTGTTGTTGTTTCGCTTTCAGCTGGTTCTCGCTGTGTGAGTACGGATCGCCACGTGCAACTGCTCTACCACGTGGTGGGCCCCCACTTCTCTGACGGCATCTGATTGTAGGAAAATCGTCACAGCCACCACGCCTTCTGCCTCCGTCTCCCCCCTTTCCCCACCACTGCCTCCCCCCTTCCGTCATCACTCCATCTCCCTCCCACCACTACCTTCGACTCTTTAGCCACCTTCGAGGGGGGGTCCGACATACCCCTACAAGAAACGGCCGTCTGGACGAGCAGGTGCTGGGGGTGCCATGGTGGGT